>PVLC010009645.1:37978-53553 GCA_004027655.1 Graphiurus murinus | reverse complement strand
GGTACTGGGGATTGAACTCAGAGGCATTCTACCTCCGAGCTATACCCCCAGCCCTATTTTTTATTCTTTATTTTGAAACCAAGTCTCACTAAGTTGCGGAGTGCCTCACTAGGTAGCTGAGGCTGGCCGCGAACCCGGATCCTCCGGTCTCAGCCTCCCGAATGCTGGGATTACAAGCGTGCGCCACCACGCCCGGCCCTTCCTTCCTTTTTGGTACTGAGAATTGAACCCAAAGATGTTCTACCCTTGAAATATATCCCTAGCCCTTTCTATTTTGACACAGTCTTGCTAAGTTGCCCAGGACAGCTTCAATCTTGCAATTCTCCTGCCTTAGCCTCCCTAGTTGCTGGGATTACTGGTGTGTGCCACTGTGCATGGCCAGTTGTGGCCTCTTAAAGGCTATCTGTAATGTGAATTTTCCAGTTCCCTCCCTCCCTCCCTTCCTTTGCAGTACTAGGGGTTGAACCCAGGGCCTCGAGCATGCTAAGCACACAGTATACTACTGAGCCACATCCCCAGCCCCAGTTGTTATTTTTACATTTTACTTGACATTTTAACATGTATTTATTTTATTATTATTATTATTATTATTATTATTATTATTATTATTTTGCGGTACTGGGGATGGAACCTGGGGGCATTCTACCTCCAAACTACAGCCCCGGCCCTATTTTTTTTTTTCTTTATTTTGAAACAGGGTCTTAGTAAGTTGTGGAGGGCCTCACCAAGCAGCTGAGGCTGGCCGCGAACCCGGATCCTCCAGTTTCATTCTCCCAAATGCTGGGATTACAAGCGTGCACCACCACACCCGGCTTTTATTTATTATTTATTTATATAAAGTTTTATTATGAATATTTTAAGTAACTTTTTTTTTTTAGCAGTGTTGGACACTGAACCCCGGAACACATACTAGGTAAGCACTCTACCACTGAGCTACATCCCCTGTCCTATAAATTTCTCTTTTTGATTCCACATTATATTTGTAAGGTTTGTCCACATCAATGGATGTAGCTTTGGTTCATTCATCTTTATTGTTGCATAATATTCCTGTGTACAACTATGCTATAACTTATCAGTTTTACTGTATCTAGTTTTTTGTTATTATAAACTGCTTCCATGGAAATTCTTGTACACATCTTACTGTGCATATCTGTATTTCTCTAGTAGTTTACCAAGAAGTAAAATTAATGGTTCTAGAGTTTGGGCACTTTTAACTTTACTGTATCCATGCCAACACTTGGTATTGTGAGACTCTTTTTTGACAGTCAAATAAGTGTGAGTTTATATATCACTGTGATTTTAACTTGTATTTCACCAACTACTAGTAAGATGGAGCATCTTTTCATAAGTTTATTGGTTGTTGGGATTGCCTTCTATTCCTAGCTCCCAATCTTTTTTTCAGTTGTACTGTTGATCTTTTTCTCTTTGATTTCTAATAGTTAGGGTTGTGACTAATACTCCTTTTTAAGATAGATGCTTTTTTCTTTTCGAAGTCACTGGCTTCTGTCTCATCATCTTAATATTTTTTGAGATATAACATATATATATATATATATATATATAAATTTCACCCATTTTAAGTATACTATTCAATAATTTTTAGTAAATTTAAGGAGTTGGGTGACTATCACTATAGTCTAGTTTTAGAACATTTCCAACACCACAAAGCAATTCCTTCTAACCATTTGCAATCCATCCCAATTCCCAACCCTAGCCACAGGCAACCGCTAATGTGCTTTCTGTCTCTACAATTTTGCTTTCCTAGACATTTCATATAAATGATATCATAGATTTGCATGTGGCTCTTTTCACTTAGAATAATGTCTTTAAGGTTCATTTGGGCTGAAGCTGCACTAGGTTTTTTTTTTTTTTTTTTTTTTTTTTTTCCAGTACTGGGAATTGAACCCAAGGGCATTCTACTTCTGAGCTGCACCCCCAGCCCTGTTTTTAATTCTTTATTTTTAAACAGGGTCTTACTAATTGTGGAGGACCTCACTAAGTAGCTGAGGCTGGCCATGAACCTGCAATCCTCTTGCCTTAGCCTCTCAAGTACTGGGATTACAAATGTGCGCCACCACACCCAGCTTTTTTTTTTTTTTTTTTTTACTGCCTACTAATATTCCATTGTATCCATAAGGCACACTTGTTTATTTACCAGTCAGTGACTATTTCGCTTATGTTATTTCTGATGGGAAACATCTCACATTTATTTATATTTGTCCTCTGTGTATAGTCTTTTATTTTCCCCCATGATGGCTTTTAAGATTTTTCTCTTTATCTTTGGTTTTTAGTAATTTTACTAGAATGTGCTGAGTGTGCTTTTGTTTGTATTTATCCTGCTTGGGGTAGATTGGACTTTTTGGACCTGTGGGTTATTAAATTTTTTTCATCAAAATTTCAGCCACTCAGCCGGGTGTGGTGGCGCATGCTTGTAATCCCAGCATTTGGGAGGCTGAGACTGGAGGATCCGGGTTCGAGGCCAGTCTCAACTACCTAGTGAGGCACTCTGCAACTTAGTGAGACCCTGTTTCAAAATAAAGAATAAAAAATAGGGCTGGGGGTGTAGCTTGGAGGTAGAATGCCCCTGAGTTCAATCCCCAGTACCACAAAAAAAAAAATTTCAGCCACTCTTCCTGTATGTTTATCTTTCTTTCTTTCCTTGCAGTGGGACTTGAACCCAGGGCCTCAACCACACTAAGCAACTGCTGTGCCACTAAGCTAGATTCCTATGCCTCCTCCCACCCCTGCTTTGGTGGTACTGGGGATCAAACCTAGGGACATTCTACCTCCAAGCTACACCCCTCACCATTGTTTTTTTTAATGCTTTTGTTTTGAAACAGGATCTTGCTAGGTTGCTGAGAGTCTTACTAAGTAGCTGAGGCTGGCCTCGAACCTGTGATCCTCCTGTCTCAGCAGTAGTGAGATTACAGGTGTGCACCACCAGGACAGACTAATCCCCAGCCCTTTTTAATTTTTAATTTTTTTTTTTTTTTTTTTTTTTTTTTTTTTTTTTTTTTTTTTTTTTTTTTTTTTTTTTTTTTTTTTTTTTGCGGTACTGGGGATTGAACTCAGGGGCATTCTACCTTCGAGCTATACCCCCAGCCCTATTTTTTATTCTTTATTTTGAAACCGAGTCTCACTAAGTTGCAGAGTGCCTCACTAGGTAGCTGAGGCTGGCCGCGAACCCGGATCCTCTGGTCTCAGCCTCCCGAATGCTGGGATTACAAGCGTGCGCCACCACGCCTGTCTTAATTTTTAAAATTTTTGATACAGGGTCTTGCTAAGTTGCCGAGGGTAGACTTATATTTGCAATTCTCCTGTTGCAGCCTCCCAGGTAGCTGGTGTTACAGGTGTGCAACACCATGCCCAGTTTGGTGTCCTTATAAGATGAATTAATCTTAGACATAGACACATACAGAGGGATGATGATGTGAAGACCAGGCCTGGCTCAACTACTGTTCTTTAAATAATTTTTACCTCATTATTTCTTTCCTTTCCATATGGAACTCCACTCACATATATGTTAGACTATCCCATAGCTAGCTAATGATCTGTTCTTTATTTTCAACTTTTTTTTCTCTCTCTCTCAGTATGGGGGATTGAACCTAGGGCCTCACACATGCTAGGCAAGTGCTCTGCCACTGAGTTACACCCCCAGATATTTTTATTTTATTTTGAAATAGGACTTGCTAAATTGCCTTGTGATCTTCCTGCCTCAGCTTCCCTAGTAGCTGGGATTGCAGGTGTGTGATGTGTGCCACCATGCCTAGCTTACTGTGTTAATTATTCTAAAGCCTTTATCTGCTAATTCCTGTGACCAGATCATCTGAGGGTCTAGTTTTCTTATGGTTATGGGCCACAGTTTTCTGCTTCTTCATATGTCACCTAAAATTTGTATTTTACACTTTGGGTATGAAATAGCAGCGGAGACCTAAGTGTATCTTTTGTCTTATTTTGTTTATTTCCTAGGGAGTGTTAGCTCTTTCTTCTGTTTGATGGTTAAGGTACATAAACAGAGGAGCCTTACATCCTTCTTGATGAAGTGACCCCTTTGTCTTTGTGAAATGAACTTCGTCCCTGGTAATATCCGATGCTGTGAAATCGACTTTGTCCGGCATTACCATAGCAGCACCAACAATATGTGGTCTTTTGTGACTGGCTTCTTTCACTTAGCATAATGTTTTCAAGGTTCATCCTCATTGCAGTTTATAACAGTATCCATTCTTTTTTATTGCAGGATAATATTGCCTAATTTTTACAAGACTTTTTTTTTGCTAAGTATAAAATCCTAGATTTTGCTCTTTGTATGTAAAGACGTTGCTCCACTATTCTCTTGTTTGCATTATTTTCAGTAAGAACTCTACTTTCATCTTTGTCTTTACCTTTCTATACTTATGTGTCTTTTTCCCTCTCATTGCTTTTAAGATTTTTTCTTTATCATTGATTTTTAATAATTCAATTGTGATATGTTTCGTAATATTTTCTTCATCTTTCTTTTTTTCTCTTTTCTCCTTTCCTTTCTTTTCCTTCTCTCCCATAATGGGGATTGAAACCAAGGGTCTTCAACTACTGAGCTATATCCCTAGACTGATCTTTCTTTCTTTCTTTTTATTTGCGGTGCTGGGGATTGAACTCAGGGGCATTCTACCTCCGAGCTATACCCCCAGCCCTATTTTTTATTCTTTATTTTGAAACAGGGTCTCACTAAGTTGCGGAGTGCCTCACTAGGTAGCTGAAGCTGGCCGCGAACCCGGATCCTCCGGTCTCAGCCTCCCAAATTCTTTCTTTCTTTCTTTCTTTCTTTCTTTCTTTCTTTCTTTCTTTCTTTCTTTCTTTCTTCCTTCCTTCCTTCCTTCCTTCCTTCCTTCCTTTCTTTCTTTCTTTCTTTCTTTCTTTCTTTCTTTCTTTCTTTCTTTCGGTACTGGGAATTGAACCCAGGAGCTACACTCCTACCCCTATTTTGTTTTTATTTTGAAACAGGGTCTTACTACATTGATGAGAGCATCACTACTTGCTAAGGCTGTGCTTAAACCTGTGATCCTCCTGTCTCAGTCTCCCAAGTACTGGGATTACAAGTGTGAGCCATCACACCCACCAGATCTTTATTTTATTTCGAGACAGGGTCTCACTAAGTTGCCCAGGCTGGCCTCGAACTTGAGTGCCTCAGCCTCATGAGTAGTTGGGATTATAGGTGTGCACCACTATACCAGGCTTTTCTTCGTGTTTTCTATATTTGGCTTCTTCGATGTACATGTGTATAGTTCTCATCAAATCTGGACAATATTCAGCCTATATTTCTTCAAATATTTCTTCCATCTCCTTCTCCTTCTGGGGACTCCAGTTATGTGCATATAAAGTTGAAGTTGCTCAGCTTACTGATGCTTTGTTCATTTTAAAGACTTATCTTTTCCCCCTGTATTTCATTTTGGACAGTTTTTTCTGCTGTCTTTGAGTTTGTTTATTTTTTTTCTTCTGTAGTGTCTACTCTGTCATTAATCCCATTCAGTATATTTTTCATCTCATGCATTGTCGTCTTTATCTCTAGAAGTTTAATTTGACTCTTATTTCTTTAATCTTTCAGGTTTCTACTTTGTTTTTTGAACACATAAGATACAGTCATAACACCTGTTTAAATATCCTTGTGTGTCAATTTCAAGTTAATTTCAATTGATTGATTTCCCCCCTCACCCAATTATGAATTATATTTTTCTGTTTTTTGCATGCCTGCCAGGTTAAAAAAAAAAAAAAAAAACAGATGCCAGACATTGTGAATTTTCTTATTGGGTAATAGATATTTTTGTATTCCTTTATAAATGCTTGAACTTTGTTCTGGGATGTGGTTGTTTTGTGAATAGCCGATCCTTTCAGATCTTGCTTTTAAGATTTGTAAGCAGTATGTACTCAATGAGGGGTTAATTTTCCCTATCACTGAGGCAGACCCTTCCATGTACTCCACTCCACGCCCCACACCTCATGAGGTTTCCACTCCTGCTGGTGAAACCAGGCACAGCTCCAGTGCTGCACGAGCAGTGAACACTGTTTCCTCTAATTCTTCTTGATGGATTTCCCCCGCCCCAGACAGGCTCTTCTCATGAATGTGCTGATTGCTACCACTCACTGCGTGATGTGCTTCTCTGCACGCCTCCTGTGTGCACTCTCTGTGTAGCTCCCTCTTCTCCGACCCTTGGCCCTGTGAGTTCTGGTCTCCCCAGACTCAGCTCTTACTCAACTCTGGAAATTCGCTGAGCTTTGCTTGAGCTCCTTCTTGTTGCACCATGGCCTGGAAACCTGCTTGAGGGCTCACCTCATTTGTTTCTCATTTCTCAAGGATCATTCTGCTGTGTGTGTGTGTGTGTGTGTGTGTGTGTGTGTGTGTGTGTGTGTGTACTGGGGATTGAACCAGGGGCATTCTCCCTCTGAGCTACAAAGCTACAAAGCTACACTCCCAGCCCTTTTTAATTTTTTTTTGTTTTGAAACAAGGTCTCATTAGGTTGCTTAGAGTCTCACTACACCGCTGAGGCTAGAACCTGCAATCCTCCTGTCTCAGCCTCCAAAGCATTGGGATTACAGGCATATACCACCACACCTGGCTCATTCTGCTTCATTGCCTGATTTCCAGTGTTTTGAAAACTGTTCTCTGATGTATTTTGCCTTGTGTTGCTATTTTAAGCAGGAAGATCCCTATTATTTCATCTGGGCCAAAAGCAGAAGCATATTAAAATGAAAGCACCAAATTAAACCCGACAGAAAACTCTCAGGTCCCCAGATACTACATTTGGGGAACCTCGGTTTAGAAACGTCATTCAATAACAAAAAAGCAAATAATTTAAAAGCGAGTGAAGCCAGGCGTGGTGGCGCACACTTGTAATCCCAGCATTCGGGAGGCGGAGACCGGAGGATCCAGGTTTGGGGCTAGCCTCAGCTACCTAGTGAGGCACTCTGCTACTTAGTGAGACTCGGTTTCAAAATAAAGAACAAAAAAAAGAACGCCCCTGAGTTCAATCCCCAGTACCGAAAAAATAAATAAATAAATAAAAGCGAGTGAAATATTTGAACAGACATTTCTCCAAAGAAGACATACAAAGCACATGAAGAGGTGCTCAGCATGATTAGTCACCAGGGAAATGAAAATTGAAGCCTCAATCTCATTACGACAGCTATAACCAAAAGACTAATACTAACAAGTGTTGGCAGGCATCTGGAGAAACAAGAACCTTCATACATTGCTGGTATGAATGCCAAACAATACAGCTGCTTTGGAACACAGGTTGGCAGTTCCTCAAGGGTTAAAAATAGAGTTATGACCCAACAATTCCACTCCTCAGTGTATACCCAAGAAAAATAAAAACACACATCTGCACGCAAAAAAACTTACCCGTGAATCTGCATAACAGCAGTATTCAAAATAGCCAAAAAGTGAAAACAATCTGAATGTCCATGGATGTTGATTGGGTAAATAAAATGCAGTATATCATGTAATAGTATATTATTTGACAATTAAAAGGAACAAAGTATGGATACATACTACAATATGGATGAACCTTGAAAACATGCGTAAAGAAATAAACCCAACACAAGCCGGGCGTGGTGGCGCACGCTTGTAATCCCAGCATTTGGGAGGCTGAGACCGGAGGATCCGGGTTCGCGGCCAGCCTCAGCTACCTAGTGAGGCACTCCGCAACTTACTAAGAGACTCGGTTTCAAAGTAAAGAATAAAAAATAGGGCTGGGGGTATAGCTCAGAGGTAGAACGCCCCTGCGTTCAATCCCCAGTACCGCAAAAGAAATAAACCCAACACAAAAGACCACATTTTGCATGATTCTATTTATAGGAAATATTCAGAACAGGCAAATAAGTAGAAACAGAAAGTAGATTAATGGTTGCCTAGGACTGGGAAGTTGGGGGAAAATGGGAAGTGACTGCTGATAGGTACAGGTTTCCTATTAGGTTGATGAAGTATTATAAAATGAATTTTAGTGATGGTTGCAAATGTGTAAATATACTAAGCTGGGCATGGTGGCACACACCTGTAATCCCAGCTACTTGGGAGGCTGAAGCAGGAGGATCACAAGTTTGAGGCCAGACTGGGCAACCTAGCAAGACCCTGTCTCAAAATAAAATAAAAATGGCTGGGGATGTCTGTGGCTCATCTACTATGCAGGAGGCCTTTGGTTCAATCCCTAGCACCCCAAAACAAAACAAAAACTGCAAATATACTAAAAATCTACCAAATACTGTTAAGTGTGTACTTTAAATGTGAATTATATCTCTATAAAGCTGCTAATGCTTTTTTATAGAAACACTGTCAAATATTGTACACCGGATCAGGTATACTAAATGACCAGAATATGGTATAGCTTTTTATAAGGTCTGACTCCCTCCTCCCACCCTCCCTCCATGGTTCCCTCTCTTTCTTCTCAGATGCTAAGCCACATACTGTCCTAGGCACTGAGATTATACACACTGACCAAGGTCCAATCTTGTGTTCAAAGAGTTCACACCCCTTGATTCTCCTTAGTTCTCTGCAGCAAAGGAAACACTTGTTGATATGTCCCAAGCCATGAAGAGGAGACCTGATCTTCTAAAGTCATATAAATCTGCACTTAGGGGGACCTAGGTGACAGAGTGCCAGTGCTCATAAGCAAGTTAGAAACCTTGCAGATAGACTTTAGTGTCTTGCGGCTATTGGTCCTTATATTAATCCATTTCCTGTTGCCAACAATACAATACCACAAACTGGGTAAATTATAAAGAAAGGAGGTTTATCTTTGGCTCCTGGAGATGCAAGGTTGAGAGGCTGCAGCCGGTATGCCCTTCTTGGTGACAGAGTTCCAAAGCAGTACAGAGCATCACATGGCAAGGGACAGAGAGCAGGTGGGGTATGTGTGTGTCTTCTGGTCTCTCTCGCTCTTCTTCTAGGGCCAACCAGAATTCACACATGGGAGCTCCACCCTAACCACTTTATCTAATCCTAGTCCCCTCCCAAAGGTCCCACTCCAAAATACTATAGTAGAATTAAGTTTCCATCTTCTTAATACCTCACAGTGGTATTAAGAACTCATGAAGCCTTGGAGGGCACAGCCAACTCCTATCCAAAGAGGCATAGCAAATCTTCTCCAAGCTGGCTCACAGAATCCTCATAGAGAAGGAAGCTGAAGTCTTCTCCTTGGGTCTCAGGCCCAGACAAGGTGTGGCTGGAGCTCACTGCTGAGATGCTCAGCAGGAGGTGGGTGGGCAAACTTCTCCCTTCCCAGACAGCCTTGTCTTTAAACCAGGCTTGTGCATCCTTCCCTATAAGCTGAGGCTGCCTTGGGGGATTCTGGGCGCTTGGGTCTTGGTCCCACCAAAGGCCCTGAGCCCCAACCTCGCCTGTGGTCCTTTAGATCACTCCTTCACGGCCTTCATCTCTGTGCCAACTGCCTTTTTACCCTAAGGCTGTGTCTTATCTCCAGTACAGCTCTTGTTCTTGCCCAATGACTACTTCCTGCTTGTGTTTTGCCCTAAACCGACAACTACCATGTTTTGTGGTTATTCAGGGTATATCCTATCTCTCTTGCTACGCTACAACTTCTTGTCAACTGCTGCATCCTGGTTCAGCTCTGTCCTCTAAGACTCAGCTTGGAAATAGCCTCTGGCTCTTCCTGGTCAGTTGCTGTAATGTCACCAAACACTTCCTCTTCAAGAACCAGTCTATGCAGAGCCTTACGTGATGGCTTCATCAAAGTCCAGTGATTTGGCCAGCTGGAACTGGGCACCCATCTCAGCTCCTGTCTCCTCCGCTTCAGTGTGCATCTCCTCTTTCTCAAAGTCTTCTCTTCAGAGGTGTGTGTGTGTGTGTGTGTGTGTGTGTGTGTGTGTGTGTATGTGTGTGTGTGTTTAACCTTGGACACTTTACCACTGAGTTACATCCTCAGACATTCATTTATTTATTTATTTTTATTTATGGTACTTGAGATTGAAGCCAGGGATATTCTACCTCTGAGCTATACCCTCAGCTTTCTATTTTTTTGAGACAGAGTCTTATTGCTAAGGCTGACCTCAAACCTGAAATTCTTCTGTCTCGGCCTCCCAAGTACTGGGATTACAAGTGTGCACCACTGCATCCGGCTCCTTTTTTATTTTGAAGCAGGGTCTGCTTAAGTTTCTCAGGCTGACCTTGAACTTAGGATCCTCTTGCTTTAGCCTCCTGACTAGCTGGAATTATAGTCACGTGCCCTCTTACCTGGCCAGAGAAATGTTTATCCTAAGTCTTAGTGAAGATGGCTCAATGATTACTTCTTTTCTTTCTTTCTTTATTCCTTCCACCCTTCCTTCTTTCTTTCTTTTTCTTGTGATACTAGGAATCGAACTCAGGACATTTGACCACTGAGCTACACCCCCAGTACTTTTTCTCTTTCTTCTTTTTTGATACTGGGGACTGAACCCAGGGGTGTTCTATCTCTGAGCTATACCCCCAGCTATTTTTATTTTGGAATAGGGTCTTGCTAATTTGCTGAGGCTGGCCTGGAACCTGCAATTTCCCTGTCTCAGCCTCCCATGTGCTAGGATTACAGGGATGTGCCACACTGCACCAGCTTCAGTGATAACTTCTAAAACCTCATATTTTCTCTTACTGATGCTTAGCCTAGGAAAGCTGCTTCCTCTCTTAGAAAATGCATCTTCAGAGTTCATATCAATGGAGGAGCCCACCCGAAATAGACTTCCTGCTTGGGGCAAATTGTATTTGCAAAAAATGGTTGCTGGGGAGATTAAAGATGGCAGAATAGAGGGAGACAAAATATTTTAGGTGCTCCAAAACTTGGAACTCAACCAGAGGGACGACTGCTTCTCAACAAAGAAAGAAAAGCAGACAAAACTCAACAAAAAAAAACGATAGCCAAGGCACAGCAGAATCAGAGGCAGAAGAGAGAGCAGTAGACTGTAAAGAGCTCCCTGCATCTCCCCTGGTGAGTGGAGAGCAACAGCAGTGGTGCCATCTTGGTCAGGCGGCACCACAGCTCCTAGAGACCTCCAGCAAAGAAGCAGAAGATTCGTGTGAGGCCAGTGACTACAGACAATCATCAAAATAAGTCAACTTTTCTTTCCACACTCAACAAAGACCTGACTACCCAGAGGCCCAGCTAGATCCTGTGGATGCAGGTGAACCCATTTCTGCCTGCAGGAACATCCCAGCAGCGCTCATCTAGACCATGAGTTAACAAGCCATTCCAGCAGGAGACTGCCCTGCATGGCCACAAGGACTTGCGTGGCAATGAATAGACCCGCCAGGTCTGTGAGCTTGCAAATCACCCCTAAGGAGGTGAGGGTGGAGGCTACATTCAGACACAGAAAACATGATTAAGTAGATAGCCCGTAGGGACATTCAGGCTGGAGGAACCTAGAGTCACAGTTTGCCACACCCTTGCAGGGTCTCTAGTGATCAACACAGACAACCAGCAGTGGTGTCTGTGGGGTGAAATAACCGAGCCTACTGAGTTCCAGGCTCAGAAAGCTATAAACTTGAGCCTGTCTGTGGGCACTACAAGCACCAATGCCAGAGGCCAACAGGGGATCACGTGATCACAACTGCCCAGAGCACAGTGGTGTCCCCACTGCTAAATAACTGAGCCATCCAAGCCCCAGGCTTAGAACTGTACAATCTCTCCTTGCCAGAGCTTGGACCCTGAAAGCAGGGAGGCCAGGAGCCAGCAGGGGTTCACGTGATCATAGTTTCAGCCTGGGAACTCAGCATTCTCTCTGCCAGCAGAATTTGTGCCTAGCATGCATGCATACCAGTGACTGACAATGCTCCACATGATATTAACCAGCAGATCAGAATCAGTGACCCAAGAGCCATTAAAGCTCAGCGAGCTGGGCCACAAGCTTAGGAACATAGTAATTGCTGATCATGTTGAGCTTAAGCATACTGGCCACAGAAGCCAGAGGTCAGCGCTCTGCAGTTTCATAGGCTCACAATAAGCAAAGCAGCAGTTGTGTCTGTGAGGCATTAAATCCCAACTAGCAATCTGCAGGCTCTGAACAGAACATCATAGTCTCTGGTTCTATGGAGTTGGGACCTGGAGAGCATGGCAGCCTGCAGCCAATCAGAGACTCTTGTTTGCCTGCACTAAGAACTATATCTAGTTAAAGAGGCTCTGGGGAACAAACTCAAAAGTTTGATTATATGGACATAGAGGCATATATAATAATAGACAGGTAATAGAGGCATGGATATATCTATATCTATCTATATCTATATCTATCTATCTATCTATCTATCTATATATATATACCTTATTATAAAGGGATAACAAGTAGACACAGGACTCACACACAAAGAGGAAGATGCCAAGACAACATAAATACAAACTTGAGAACCCTGAAAATATGCAAATGAAGAACAGTGAGGAAACAATAAACACCCACAACTCAGCAACAAGGGAGATCACCAATACTGATCTTCAGGAAATTCCACAAGGAGAATTCTGAGTTTTGATCTTCAATATGATGAAAAGCCTCAAAGAAAGTGTACAGTAAGCCAGGCGTGGTGGCACACGCTTGTAATCCCAGCATTCGGGAGGCTGAGACCGGAGGATCCGGGTTCGCGGCCAGCCTCAGCTACCTAGTGAGGCACTCCACAACTTAGTGAGACTCGGTTTCAAAATAAAGAATAAAAAATAGGGCTGGGGGTGTAGCTCGAAGGTAGAATGCCCCTGAGTTCAATCCCCAGTACCACAAAAAAAAAAAGAAAGTGTACAGTAAATGAAAGAGCATATCAATAGAGAAATTGAGGCCCTAAGAAAGAACCAAAAAGAAGCTTTGAACAAAATGAAGGCATCAATAAATGAATTAAAGACCGCAATAGAAATCACCCCTGGCAGGCTAGACCACATGGAAAACAAGAGTATCACTCTTGGAAGACAGTTCATTCAAAACTGAAAACACAGTCTACAGTATAGAGAACACAATACAACAACATGACCTGAACATCCAACAAAATGGGACAATATAAAACATCCTAAATATGCATAATAGGCACTGAAGAAGGATTAGAAGCACAAGCCAAGGGTATCAGAAACCTCTTCAGAGAAATAATTTCAGAGAATTTCCCAAACATGAAAGAGACTTGGACATCCATGTACAGGGTACATTCAGAACACCATCAAGACAAGATCAAAGAAAGACTTCCCCACACCACATAATAATCAAAATGACTAACATAGAGGCCAAGGAAAGAATATTAAAAGCAGCAAGAACAAAAGAATGAGTGACATTCAGGGCAAAATAATAAAAATAACTCCAGACTTCTCAGCCCAAGTCATGAAAGCCAGGAGGTGCCAGTATGATGTATGCCAGACCCTGAAAGAAAACAACTTCCAACCAAGACTGCTATATCTAGCAAAGATATCATTGTAACTTGGTGGAGAAAGGAAAACACTCCAAGATAAGGAGAACTAAAAGAATTCATGACTATCAAGCCAGCATTACAGAAAATACTTAAAGAAATATAACACAAAGAAGAAAAAGGAAGCAAAAAACCAGAACCAGAGAAGGGACAAACTCTACTAGATGGGCAAATAAGCAAGCAAAGGAGAAATAATGCTGCATCAAACAGAAACTAGAACTCAAAAATGACAGGAAACAAAAATCATATCTCAATAATAACACTGAATGTCAAAGGTCTTAACTCCCCAGTTAAAAGAATAGACTGGCAATGTGGATTAAAAAACATAACCCAACTATATTCTGCTTGCAAGAAACTCATCTTACAGCCAAAGATATCCATATGCTAGAGGTGAAAGGATGGAAAAAGATAAACCATGCAAATGGAGACTAAAAGCAAGCAGGGGTAGTAACACTCATATACAACAAACAGACTTTAAGCTAAAACACATCAGAAGAAACAAAGCAAGTCACTTCTTATTAACTCTTTAGACCAAAAGAACTCTATAAACCAAATGAGCCTAATAGACATATACAGAATATTTTAACCCCCAACAGCTGAATTCATTTTCTTCTCAGCTGCTCATGGAACCTTCTGCAAAATAGACCACATCCTGGGCCACAAAGCAAGTATCAGCAAGTTCAAAAAATGTAATATAATTCCCTGCTCTTCTTAGATCACAATGGAATGAAAGTAGAAATCAACAACAGGAAGACAAAAGAAATTATATAACTACATAGAGACTGAATGATACACTCTTGAATGAGGACTGGATCAGAGAAGAAATAAGGGCAGAAATAAAAAAATTCCTAGAATTAAATGAAAATAGAGACATGATACACCAAAATCTATGGAACTCTTTGAAGGCAGTGTTAAGAGGAAAATTTATAGCACTGAATGCCCACATAAGGAAAATGAAAAGTCACCAAATAAACAACCTAATGACACACCTCAAGGACCTAGAAAAACAGGAACAGTCTAATCCCAGAGCCAGTAGAAGGCAGAAGATAATTAAAATCAGAGCAGAAATCAATGAAATAGAGAACAACAACAACAACAACAAAAATACAAAGGATCAACAAAACAAAAAGCTGGTTCTTTGAAAAGATTAACAAGATTGACAAACTCCTAGCCAACCTAACCAAAAGAGAGAGTCAACCCAAATTATTAAAATCAGAAATGGAAAAGGAGACATAACCACAGACAGTGGGAAAATCCAGAGGATCATAGTAAACTATTTTGAAAATTTATAGTCCAATAAACTAGAAAACATGGAATCAATTGACAGATTTCTAGATACATACAACCTACCCAAATTGAATCAAAAAGATATAGAAAAACTAAAGCAACCAATAGCAAGCAAAGAGATAGAAACAGCAATAAAATGCCTGCCATCAAAGAAAAGCCCAGGTTCAGATGGATTCTCAGCTGAATTCTACAAAACTTTTACAGAAGAACTAAACCCAATAATTTACAAGTTATTCCATGAAATTGAAGGAGATGGAATTCTTCCAAACTCCTATGAGGCCAGGGTCACCTTAATACCAAAACCAAGTAAAGATGCCTTAAGAAAAGGCATAGATAGCCGGGGGTGGTGGCACACACTTGTAATCCCAGCATTTGGGAGGCTGAGACCGGAGGATCCGGGTTTGTGGCCAGCCTCAGCTACCTAGTGAGGCACTCCACAACTTAGTGAGACTCTGTTTCAAAATAAAGAATAAAAAAATAGGGCTGGGGGTATAGCTCAGAGTAGAATGCCCCTGAGTTCAATCCCGCAAAAAAAAAAAAAAAAGGCATACATGCAAAAATTCTAAACAAAACACTAGCCATGCACATACAAAACCACACATTAAAAAAAATTGTACGCCATTGGTTTCATCTCAGAAATGCAAGGCTGGTTCAACCTAAGCAAATCAATACATGTTATTCACTACATAAAAAGAACTAAGGACAGCCGGGCGTGGTGGCGCACGCTTGTAATCCCAGCATTCGGGAGGCTGAGACCGGAGGATCCGGGTTCGCGGCCAGCCTCAGCTACCTAGTGAGGCACTCCGCAACTTAGTGAGACTCGGTTTCAAAATAAAGAATAAAAAGATAGGGCTGGGGGTATAGCTCGGAGGTAGAATGCCCCTGAGTTCAATCCCCAGTACC
>PVLC010009645.1:21690-37878 GCA_004027655.1 Graphiurus murinus | reverse complement strand
AACTAAGGACAAAAATAACATGATCATCTCAACAGATGCTGAAAAAGCATTTGACAAAACCCAACACTCATTCATGTTAAAAACCCTGCAGAAAATCTGAATAGAAGGAACATACCTCAACATCATTAAAGCAATGTACAATAAACCCAAAGCCAACATCATATTGAATGGGGAAAAACTAAGGGAATTCCCTTTAAAATCAGGAATAAGACAAGGATGCCCACTATCACCACTCCTTTTCAATATACTCCTTGAGACTCTTGCCATAGCAATAAGACAAGAGAAAGACATAAAAATTTCAAATAGGAAAAGAAGAATTAAAATGATCTCTATTTGCAGATGACATGATCTGATACTTAGAAGACCCAAAAAAACTCAATCAAAGGGCTACTAGAGCTAATTAACAAATTCAATAAAGTAGTAGGATACAAAATCAACCTAAAAAAATTAGTAGCTTTTCTATATGCCAACCATGTATCCACTGAGAAAGAAATCCAGAAAGCAATTCCACTCATGATAACCTCAAACCAATACAATACCTAGGAAATAATTTTAACCAAGGAAGTAAAAGATTTCAACATTGAAAATTTTAAAACACTAAAGAAAGAAACTGAAGATTATAGAAGATGGAAAGATCTCCCTTGCTCTTGGATAGGCAAAAAAATAAAAGAAATCAAAATGTCCATTCTACCAAAAGTGATCTACAGAGTCAATGCAATCCCTATCAAAATACCAATGTCATTCTTCACAGACCTGGAAAAATGGTCATAAGTTTCATATGAGAAACAAAAGACCCAGAATAGCCAAAGCAATTTTCAGCAATAAGAACCATGCAGGAGGCATCACAATTCCTGACTTCAGATTATACTACAGAGCTATAGTAATAAAAACAGCATGGCATCAGCACAAAAAGGACACATAGACCAATGGAACAGAATAGAAGATACAGAAACAAATCCATACACTTATAGCCAATTTATTTTTTGACAAAGGTGCCAGACACATATGTTGAAGAAAAGATGGCCTTTTCAACAAGTGGTGTTAGGAGAACTAGTTATTCAGTTGTAGAAGAATGGAAATAAACCCTTACCTTTCACCCTGCACAGGAGTCAACTCAAGATGAAGCAAAGACCTGGAAGTTGGACCAGAGACTGGGAAGCAACTAGAAGAGGGCATAGGTCCAACACTCCAACACATAGGCACAGTTAGAAATTTCCTCAACAAGACTCCCAAAGTTCAGGAAATTAAAACAAAAATTAATAAATAGGATAGTATTAAGTTAAAAAGTTTCTGCTTATCAAAGGAAACCAAGATTCTAAAAAGAAAGCCTACAGAATGGGAGAAGATCTTTTCCAGTTATCCCTCTGATAGAAGTGTAATATCTAGAATATACAAATAACTTAAAAGACTTTACACTAAAAAAAAAATACCCCAATCAAGAAATGGGCAATTGAATTGAATAGACACTTCAGAAAAGAAGAAATAAAAATGGCCAATAAATACATGAAAAAAGGTTCAACATCATTAGCAATCAGGGAGATGCAAATCAAAACTACACTGAGATTCCATCTAACCTCAATCAGAATGGCATTCATCAACAAGTCAAAAATAATAAATGTTGGCAAGGATGTGGGGAAATTGGAACTCTTCTACACTGTTGGTGTAGAATTGGGTTGCAAATTAGTTCAGCCACTGTGGAGATTCCTCAAAAAAACTGGGAATGGATCCACCATATGATTCAGCTATACCATTCCTGGGTATCTTTCCAAAGGGGTTGAAACCAGAGAACTACAGTAATATATGCATACCCATGTGCATAGCAGTACAATTCACAATAGCCAAATTAAGACACCAACCTAGGTGTCCATCAACAGATGAATGAATTACAAAAGTGTGGGATATCCACACAATGGAATTCTACTCAGCAATAAAGAAGAACAAAATTATGTCATTTGCAGGAAAATGGAAGGACCTGGAGAACATTATATTAGGTGAGATTAGCCAGTCACAGAAAGTGAAGGGCCATATGCTTTCTCTAATATGTGGAAGCTAGGGAGTAATTGGGATACCGGAGGCACTCCAGATAATGGAGGAGAAACCTCAGTGGACCCAAGGAGGTGATCTAAGGGAAGGGGAGGGGGAGGAGTGAAGTTCATTGAAGGAATTACTACCATCAGCTATGTGTACATATGTAAAAATGCCAATATCAATCTCAGTACTCTGTATGGGGAAGGGGGGAGATGGGAAGGCAACTGAGGGGGGCACCAAGTGCTGTGTGCATGCACATCACTGTCAACATGATTTACATTATGATGCAAGACTGCAATGCACTAACAAAAGCATATTTTAAAAAATGATTGCCATAAGGCTTCCTATTGCACAAGCTCTTCTAGAACATTGACACCTATGCCAGAGGTGGAGTCTATGTCCCCTTTCTTGAAACTAGTTAGGCTTTGTGACTAACTAGTAGAAAGTAGAGTTTAGATTTCAAAAGGCAATCTTAAGCCAGGCATGGTGTTGTACTCCTATAATCCCAGTACTTGGGAGGCTGAGAAAGGAAGATAACAGACCAGCCTCAGAAACTTAGCAAGGCCCATTGCAACTTAGTGAGACCCTGTTTCAAAATAAAAAATAAAGTAGGGCTGGGGAGGTATGTAGCTCAGGGAACTGGGAATTTAGAGACAGGGAGAACTTTACTATGAGAATCTGAGGCTTCCTGGAGAGGCAACATGCTAATGAGTTGGCTATAAAGGATGGTTAGAAGGGCCAAGGGTGTGGCTCAATGGTAGAGCCTTTGCCTATCTCACTAGGGGCCCTGAGTTCCATCCACAACATCACCACCAGAATAAACGAACACACCAAAAAGTTTAGGCTTGTGACATGCAGAGATGGGCAGAATGCTCCTGGGTTCCATTCCCAGTGTGTGTGTGTGTCTGTCTGTATGTCGGTCTCTCTCTCTCTCTCTCTCTCTCTCTCTCTCTCTCTCACACACACACACACACACACACACACACACACACATGCTGGCTTCTTTCTGGTTTTCTCTTGAGGCATACCCTCGTAGCCCAGCTGCCAGGCTGTGTGACAGCCCAGGTCTATGGAAGACTGCACAAACTGGCTCCTGCTAACAGCCCCAGCTGAGGCCCCAGCTGATGACCAGCTCAGCCTTCAGCCACAGGAGCAAGGAATTCCTCACTAAGGTGCCAGCCAGCTATCATCTGACTGCAATCACGAGACATCCTGAGTAAGAATGAAGCAAACGAGCTCAGTAAACCCCAGAACCACCAGAGACAAAAGTAAACGAATGTTCTCTTAAGTGGCCAAGTTTGGCAGGGTTTGTTAGACAGGATAGATAAAAAGAATACTGCCAGCTGGGCATGGTGGCTCACGCTTGTAATCCCAGTACTTGGGAGGCTGAGACAGGAGGATCCGGATTCGCAGCCAGACTCAGCTACTTAGTGAGGCTCTCGGCAACTTAGTGAGACCCTGTTTCAAAATAAAGAATAGAAAATAGGGCTGGAGTATAGCTTGGAAGTAGAATGCCCCTGGGTTCAATCCCCAGTACCGCAAAAAAAAAAAAAGAACACTGCCCATCTCCCCATGTCACAAGCCTAACTAACCTTTTTGGTATGTTTGGTTTATTTTGGTGATGGTACTGTGGTTGGAACCCAGGGCCTCAAGGGTGATAGGCAAGGGTTCTACCATTGAGCCACACCCCTGGACCTTCTAACCATCCATCCTTTATAGCCAGATCATTAGCTTGTTGCCTCTCCTGGAAGCCTCTGATCCCCCAAGTGGAGTTCTCCTTGTCTCTAAACTCCCAGTGCCCTGACTCTGCCAGTCTCCAATCTCCCTCCCTGTCAAGTCCTGATTGGTATCCTCCTGGCACCTAGCCTAATGCCCGGCACATACCGGGTGCTCAGTGTGGGTTTTCTGTCTAGATGAATGATGGGAATCTTGTGAAGAGAAAGAGAACATTTGCCAATGGAGAAAAGAGGGTTCAGAATTGCAAAACAAGAGCTTCCTCTACCTTCTAAGGCTTTTACTCTGACCAGTTCCCAAGACATTTTTGGCTTCTTTGCAGAGGACGTAAAATATCTCAAGTCAGAGTTAAAGGAATCAAGTATGAAGTTATTCTGATAAAAAACAAATTGTCTAAGCTAGGGATTCTTCAACAGTTCCAGAGTGTATGGCCACGTGGGTTGCTCAGTGGCAGAGAGGTGACTTTCATAAATTTACCAGCAGGTGGCGACCTCACTCGTGGTTCTTACCTTGAGAACTGTCTTTATTCGTGCTCATGTCCATAAAATATCAACTATAAGCGCCTACTCCAGGTAAAGCACCCTGAGGGCTGCAAAGGTGAGTGAGCTGCAATTCCTGCCCGCTGAGACCTGCCAGTTTAGCCAACTCCATACTTCTTGCAGGTGAGTCAGTTCTCCAAGAGTCATCCCATCCTTTCTTCTAGCTCAGAGTGCGATTTCATACAGTCACCCTGATGGAACAAGGGTCTTGCTAAAGTTGGATATTTCCAATGCACCTCACTGTTTTCGACGGATTGGCCAGATGATCAGGAGAACCTGAGCAGCAGTGGTGGAGTGTCCTACGCCAGGAAGCAGGGAGAAGCGAGGGTTTGAAGTGGGAGGGAAGCAAACTAATTGATCAGAAGCAAAGGAAAACAGGAGTGATTGGGACTGGGCCCATCAGAAAGTCCTCCTGAGCTGGGCATGGTGGCACACACTTGTAATCCCAGTACTTGGGAGGCTGAGACAGGAGGATTGCAGGTTCGTGGCCAGCCTCAGCAACTTGTAAGGCAAGGCCCTCTGCAATTTAGTGAGACCCTGTTTCAAAATAAAGAATAAAAAAAAGGGCTGGGAGTGTAAATCAGAGGTAGAATGCCCCTGGGTTCAGTCCTCAGTTCTGCAAAAACAAGAAAGAAAGAAAGTCCTCCTGAGCTAGCCCGCAGCCCTGCGTTCCCTGGAGCTACTCAGGCTCAGAAGAGTACTGAGCCCCAGAACTCCTTGTCCCGTGCTCTGGCCCTGGCCTTCCCACCCAGCTCCGCCTGTTTTCCCCTCCCACACTGCCTGTGAGCGTCACACCACAGTCTTGCCTATTTTGGACAGAGGCTGTAAGGGTGCAGGAGGGCAGTGGCCCTGCATAGCTCTCAGGTCCGCAGGCTGAGGGGAGGAGAAGAGGATGTGGTCATTCATGGAGCTATCGAGACTGTTTCACAATAGGCTTGAGCCACCCCTGTGAGCTCCTGAATCACCCTTGAATTTAAGCTCCCCTGGAACAGTCTTCAGGCTTCACAGGGTAAACTCCAGCTTGAAATCAAAACCAGAACAGTGTTCCCTGATCAGGAGCCTCCGCAGCATCCATTTTGCTCCTGTCCATGTAGCTTTCCTTTTTCCTTGCCTCCGAGTATTTTTTTTTTTTTTTTTTTTTTTTTTTTGGTCTAGGCATTGAACACAGGAGCATTCTACCTCTGAGCTATATGCCCCCCCACCCCTGGCCTTTTTTATTTTTATTTTTTTGTTTTGAAACAAGGTCTTGCTAGGTTGCTGAGAGTCTAAGTTTCTGAGGCTGGTCTCCAACCTGTGAATCTCTTGTCTCAGCCTCCCAAGTACTGGAATTACAGCTGTGTGCCACCATGTCCAGCTCAAGTATTTTATCGTGTGTGTGTGTGTGTGTGTGTGTGTGTGTGTGTGTGTGCATGTGTAATGGTACTAGGAATTGAACCCAGGGGCATTCAACCTCTAAGCTACACCCCCACACACCCCTATTTTATTTTAATTTTTATTTTGAAACAAGGTCTCACTAGGTTGATGAGAGTCTCACTGCTTGCTGAGGCTGCCCTTGAACCTGTGATCCTCCTGTCTCAGCCTCCCAAGTACTGGGATTCCAGGCCTGTGCCACCATACCCAGCTATCAAGTATTTTATCTTTATGACAATTGCACACCGCCTTTTCTTTTGGTTACTGTTCTGCTTTGGATAGGGTTTGCCAACCCCAAAGGTTCATATGCTGGAAGCTTGGTGCACAGTGTCATGGTGTTGAAAAGTGGTAGGACCTTTAAAAGGTGGAGCTTAGGGGAAGGTAATTGAGTCATAACTGCCCTCAGGAAGGGATTAATGCTGGTTTCGTTCAGTAGCTTAGGTCTTCTCACAGGAGTAGATTAGATTGTTCTAAGAATGAGCCTGGCTCCTCCCCATCTCTTGCCTTCTCTCTTACCAGGTGACTCTCTCTCTCTCAGCCTCCTGCTATCTGCCTCACCAGAAGCCAGTGTTAGTGCCATGTTCTTGGATTTCCAGAAATGTAAGCTAAAAAAGCTCTTTTCCTTATAAAGTATCCAGCCAGGTATTTTGTTATAGTAATGGAAAATGAGCCAAGATAGCAACCAGCTCATTTCTCCAGTAAAACCCTGAGAGATTCTAGGAATCCTCCTTGGGGAACATGAATGCAGAGACTGAGAGGATGCAGGTCAAGAATGCTGGGCCCATTCCACAACCCCCCTTTGACTTGCCTGGTTCCGGAGCCAGGAAGAATCTGAAATATCACTTATGTGGGTAGGTTGGCTTATGCATATTTCCAGGGGTCCACAACGGCCTGCCAAGGATGCTACACAGTAAGCACAACACATTTTCCAAGAGGCTCCATTTATCTCAACAATAGTCATTTTAAACATAATTTTTAAAATTAAACACTGTTGTATGTGAAGGCAAATGCAAAATTCAAATAAACTTTTATAATAAAACATATGACTTTAAGGACCTGCGATCCTCCTAGCTCAGCCTCCCAAGTACTGAGATTACAGGTGAGCTTACTGAAAACTTTTGAGAATGCTAAGTGTTGTGGTTTGGATCTTGAAACCTCCCCCCCCCCAAAAAAAAAGCTTTTGTGTTGAAGCCTGGTCTCCAAGGCAGCAAGGTTCAGGGTTCAGAGGTGAGGTATGGCTGGAGGAGTGGGTCACTGAGGGTGGGGCCTTGACGACTAATTTTGTCCCTGGCCACTTCCTGTCTCTCTCTGTGCTTCAGGGCTGCTGAGCAGCTTGCTTCTGCCATGCCCTTCCACCATGATGCTTCTGCCTTGGGGCTGACCATGGACTGAACCGCTGAAATTGTGAGCCGAATAAGCCTGTTCTCCTTTAAGTTGTTCTTGTAAGGTATTTTGAGCACAGTGACCAAAAAAAAAAAAAAAAAAAAGCTAATATATTGAGGTAGTCGGACCTCTCGATTCATGCCTGAGGAGAGCTGAGTTCTACACGGCCACCAAGCTAGTTATTGCTCTAGACCTTGATTTCCTCACAGGCAAAAATTTCCCTTTAAGTCATTCAGCAACTGTGAAGACTAAAGGAGAGGATTGTGTAAAGTACCTGCTGTAGTAAATGCTCAGTAATCATGATAACAGCATTTGTATTTATTTACTTTTATACTTGTAGTTGTACAATGTGATTATGCATCATAGTGAGATTCAACGCGATACAAATATACCTTCACACATCCCTAGGCGTATTTCCCTCCATTTCCCACCCCTACCTGGCTCACGTTCCTCCCTCCCTAGACATGTTGGTGAGATTCTTGTATGGCCTTAGCCTTATTTAAACTGTTCCCTTCCTCAATCTTCCTTTTTCTCTTCCCCACTTCCTCCCCCAGTGCCCTTCCACTATTCTATTGGCTTCTCCCCTCATTTGACTGGAGTCCCTTTTGCTTCCTATTTTTGTTCTAGCTTCCACATATGAGAGAAAACATATGACCCTTGACCTTCTGAGACTGGCTGGATCTCACTTAGCATAATATGTTCCAGTTCCATTCATTTTCCCACAAATGACATAATTTTGTTCTTCCTTATGGCTGAGTAAAATTCCATTGTGTGTAGACACCACAGTTTTGTTATCCATCCGTTTGTTAATGGACACCTAGGTTGGTTCCACAATTTGGCTATTGTGAATTGTGCTGCTATAAACATGGGTATGCCTGTATCACTGTGGTATTCTAACTTCAGTTCTGCAAGGAGTGATATGGCTGCGTCATATGGTGGCTCCCTTCCCAATCTTTTGAGGAATCTCCATAGTGGTTGCATTAATTTATAATCCCACCAACACTGTGTAAGGTATCCATAGTATTTTTAATGATTGATGATAGAGCTGCAAAGCAAACTGTAAGTTTAATACTGGATCCTTGAAAGCATACTGACTCCAGGTGATCTCAGCAGCCTCACTTTTCTTTGAGGTCCATTTCAGCTGTGAAATAGCTCTGAATACTCCTTGGGAAGCATGGAAAGCAAGGAGTATCTGAGGGAGAATATCCTAATCTGTGCAGTGAGGTCTTTACCTTTCTCAACTCCTCCATTCATTTTCTTCCTAGGCATATCCACCCTTCCTAGGTCTTCCCTGGCCTGGCACAAAAAGAGGGCTCAGCTTGTGTGTGTCATGGGTCCCTCTTCCCTGAAACTTTCTTTCCCATGGCCCCCGTGTCAGGGATCATGTCCCTACATCTCTGATCATTCCTTCACAGTTTCCTTGGTGGGCTCCCAACCAACCTCAAATATCAGCATTCCTTGGGGACTCTGAGCCTGCTCCTCTTCTGAAGCTCTCTCTAGACTGAAGACCACAAACCTCACAAACCTCTTATCTCCAACCTGGTCCCTCTTTTGATCTCTGTGTACAACTGTCTGGACTCGTTGGGACTGAAATTCAAGCCATATTCTTCCCTGTATTCCCAGCACTTATAGTGCATAACCAGTACAGAGTAGAGGTCCAATAAATATCTACTGAAAGGATGGATGGATGGATGGATGGATGGATGAATGAATAGATGGATGGACAAATGGATGGAAATGTGAGAAATATCTGGTCCAGCCTGTATCTATCTATATCTATATATGTCTATCTATCTGTACTGGGAACTGAACCCAGGAGTGCTGTACCACTGAGTTACATCCCCAGCCCTTCTTATTTTTTATTTTGAGACAAGGCCTCACTAAGTTGCCCAGGCTGGCCTTGAGACTTGTTATTCTCCTGTCTCAGCCTCCTGAGTAGCTGAGATTCCAGGCAAGTACCACTGTGCCTGGCCTCAGCCTGGATCGCTAAGCTTTCTAGGCTGATGGGTAGAGATAAGTCAGCCACATTCCCTCACCCGCACACTCAGGTCTCCCTCACTTGTGATCAGTGGGGAAAGAAAGGCTTTGTAGTGGGAAGAGAGAGAGAGAAAATGTGACATCAGGCTGCTGATGGGGAGCAAGGAGAGGAGAAGAGTCCATAAAAGGTAACAGGAAGTTGGAGGGCAGGAGCTCTACTGCCTACATCTAACATGCATGACTTCATCCCCTGAAGCCATCAGACACTAACCTAGAGCTAGTGGAGAGTGGATGCTGAAAAGTTTAGACATTTTGAGGGTCCAGAGGAGCAGTCAAGCCCCTGTGTGTGACCATCCACCTTCTAGAGTCCCCACCAGAGAATCTGGTGGCAATTAGCTCTGACTCCACTGTCTCTGCAGATGTGGGTGCTGTGAGCTGAGTCAGGCCAGTCTGGGTACAGTTATATAACTGAGGTCAGCTGGAGTGAGTGTCCCTGCCCCAAGGAAATTTAGGCATGTGTGATGTCCTAAGTACTGATGATATATACTGGCCTTTCTGTGATTTTAACATCAAGCTCATAGCTGTTTGCATGGTGGATAACCCCAGCATCCTCTTTGACTCAGTTCTGAAGTGTTCTTTACCTGCAAATGGGCTAAGACCAAGCCTATATGGTAGGCAGCATGCAAAGAGGACAATATGACCAAACGGTATGGAAAAACGGCAGAGGACAGGGCCTGCTTAGCTTCTTTTATTCAACTCTGCCTAGATAGCTCCTCAGACACCTGGGCTGATGGTCTTTGGGTGGACAAGCAGGGTGACCATACATGCATATGTCCTGGATTGGGGGAGATAGCCCTGTTGCCTTAGTGTGGTTGTGAATATCAGCACTATACTACTCACTCACAACCATTCCAGTTTGGGTGATGCGTTGTGTACCCATTTTATTTACAAGGTGCTTTAGGATCCTCTGGGAGAAATCCAAGGGTGACTGTAGTTATTGCTTTCCTTTTTCTGAACTAACTCTATGAACAATTTACAGAATGGGTTGGCACGCCCCCAGGGTGAAATCTATCAACAGATCCACAACTCCAGAGAAGACAAACCCAGACCAAAGAAGGAAATGAAGGCACTGGTTCTTTTGTAAAAATCTTGGGCAGAACACCAACATTCATCTGTCCAAGATACTGAGTACTGAAAGGACAGGGGAAACTCCCCCCTTATGGGATCAGCGTCTTTGGGCAGCAAGCCCGTGCAGTTGTGCAACGTAATGTACCTGTTTATTATTTGCTCAGTGCAAGAATGAGCAGGAATTCTCCTCCTACATCTTGGTTGGTCAGAGGCAATGGGCTTTTCTCTGGGCTTCTAACCTTCAGTAAGGCACACAGGGGCTTAGGCCACTTAAAGTTGTCTCCGGGGCAGTTCCAATCGGTATGCTTCCCCCAACCCCCAACCCCCTGCCTCCTGACCCAGTTCCCAGCCCTTTTGCTGCTTTTGAGGGTGGCAGGGAGATTTCCTTTGGGTAGCAAGGAAGGTGAGGAAAGCTAAGGAGATTGGAGGGGGAGGAGATATGAAGGAGTATTTTAACCCCTATTAACACTTTAACATGGTCTGTTACATGCCACGCGCTGGTTTACTGGTCTTTTAGGATCTCATTTTATGCACGCCCCAACATCCCTGTGGCTTATATCACAAACACAGATGAATCTAAACCTAGCAGGGGCTGTCTAATAAGCTCAGCTAGTAAATGGAAGGGGTAGACCCAGGCTCGCCCTGTACGGGTCTGTCTTACTTTGGCACCGGATAAGGTCCCTACAATCTGCCACCAGGTCACACACATTTGAGGAACCTCCTTCTTCCTCAGGGGCCCACGTTTATCACCAGTCCGATCTCGCAAGTTGCATTTTCTCCTTCTCGTCTGGTTGACAGGGAAACCCTGAGAGGCCCCTAGCACGTGCAAGATCTTTCCGCGGCGGCGCCAGGGCGCACAGTGGGGCCACAGCTCAGTTCCCGCAGCAGGCACGCACCTAGTGGTGTATTTTTTTTTTTTTTTCCTTGCCGGCCGACCAGCCAGGGCGCCCGGCTCTTGGGGGTGCAGCACCGCGGGGCTTCACGCCATGACATCAGCCCTGCTGTGGTGCAGTGTGCAAAGCCTGCTGGTTGGCGTGGCGTGGGACACGCCTTCCCCGAGCGGAACAAAACGGCGCGCGGGCCGGGCGCACCCAGCCACCGCTTCCGACAGCCCCTGCCGCCCGCGCGCCGCCGCCGCCGCCGCCGCCGCCAGCTGCTGCCAGGTGAGTGCGCCCCGCTGCGCGGCGCCGGCTCCTCCGCTGCCCGCCCCCCGCCGAGCGTCGCCGGCTCTGTCCCCCGCGGCCGCCAGCGACGACGCTCCGGGTGCCTCCCGGTGCCCCGGTGCCTCCCGCCCCGCCGCGGCCCTGGAGGCTGCAGGGAAAGTTTGGAGGAAAAGGGCGCGAACTGGGTGGCCGTCGCGGGAAGGAGCGCAGAGAAGTGGCCGCGGTTAGCTTGGGCGGTCCTTCCCTTTCCAGAAGGCACTGGGTCCCTCCCCACTCCGGGCCTTCCTGGTCACAGCTGGCTTCCGCGTGCCCCTGACCCAGGACGACCCGGCTTCCCCCCACCGCCAGTGGGTCCTGCAGAACAATTGGCGATTCTGCGGGGCCACTGACACTCATTGTATGGCGGAGAGATGAGGGCATCCGTGCCACCCCCTCCCACGCCCTCCTTCTGGGGGAGAAAGTGCCCGCGGGCGGGGCGGGGAAACATCTGCCTTGGCGGGCCGGGTCTGGGGCATTTGTGCCCCTGAGCACAGGTGTTTTCCTTTTTCCAAAAGAACTAGTTGCAAGCTGGGTGTCACCTACGCTCGCCCAAGTCTTGGTGCTAGGTGGGAACTGATTACTGAAACCTAGAAGAACGTAGATTGGGTGTTGTGTAGCCTTTGTCCTTGAATGCTGGGGAGTGAGAAAGGGGTGTGTGTGTGTGTGTGTGTGTGTGTGTGTGTTGTGTATGTTACTTGGGATTGAACTCAGGGGCATTCTACCTCCTACCTACACCCCCAGCCCTTTTTATTTTTTTTGCTTTGAAACAGGTTCTCACTAGTTAGCTGAGAGTCTTGCTACTTGTCTGAGGCTGTTCTCGAACTTGTGATCCTCCTGTTTCAGCCTCCCAAGTACTGAGAGTACAGGTGTGTGCCACCATGCCCGGTTTATCCAGCACATTTAAGCAAGTTGCAATATGTTACCCAACAAGGGACCTGCCACCCACTGAGGCTGGTGCTTTATCTAATGACACAGACCTGAGCATGTTCTGCACTTTATCTGAAGACACAGGCCTGAACTTACTCTATGTGTTTCTGGTCAGTGTGCTCTCCTAATGTAATCTGGGTCTGGGTCTGAGTCTGGCTGGAGCAACAGTTGAACCCAGGTCCTGGCTCTAGCCACCGTCCCCTCCCCCTAGCGTGAATGAATGGGCAGGCCCTCCCCACACTGAGAGGGCAGTGCCTAGGGATTTGAGCAAGGAAGTCCACTGGGCTCTGGGTTTATTATGAAGAGGTAGCCTGGAGTCTCAGTGAGAGCTGGTCAGGAAAGCAGACAGACTGACTCTTGGATTTGCCACTTAATACACAAGTGCCCTTGGACAGC
This sequence comes from Graphiurus murinus, assembly GCA_004027655.1. Taxonomy (NCBI): domain Eukaryota; kingdom Metazoa; phylum Chordata; class Mammalia; order Rodentia; family Gliridae; genus Graphiurus; species Graphiurus murinus. The sequence continues at coordinate 25,154 of PVLC010009645.1, read as the reverse complement.
CTCTCAATGCCTGTTTCTTTCCGGGTTGGTACTTGGGGCATGTATTACGCAGGACCTCCACCACAGCAGCGCTCAGGGGCCGCCTTCTTCCTCGTCCTCCCTCATTGCCCTTCCTTGCAGAAGTGAAATGAGCTAGAGCTGCCAGCTGTCCTCTCTTTGCCATTCAGAGGTTGGGGATTTCACCCAGATGGGATTTAGGGACTGGGTGCTGAGCCTCCCCCCGCTCGCTCAACTGCCACCTGCTGATTCTCCAGCCAGTCTCCAGCTCAGGGGGCCAGGGTACCCTTTTCCAGAGACTGTTCTGAGCCCTCAAGCTGCTCATGGGCAGCCTCTAGCCCATCAGAGAATCCAACCTCTCACTGCCCAGTCTCCTAGGGAAGGTCTCTGGTGCTGTGGAGAGGATATCCGGGGGCGGGGGCGGGGGCGGGAGATAGGCAGGGAAGGAAGTTTATCCTGCAGAGGGTGTGGTGTGGTCCAGAGGAGGGGGAGGGGAGAGCTGTCCCGGAGGGTCTGGAGAGGATGCCAGAGAGAACTGAAGAGTAAGCCTGCCAGCTCTGCAACTGGGCTGCTAATAAAGTGCAAAAGACAGGGGTGCCACAGCCTCTTTGCCTCTGGGCTGCCCTAGCACCTGCCTTCCTGGCCCAGGTGTTTTATTTTGTAATTGCACACATCTGCCTCTGGAGCCAGCCAGTCCTCACTGGGACAGAGTTGCTGCCAGGGAAGGTAATGTTGACACTTGATTGGTGATTGGTAAACATTTGGTGAATGAATGGTTTAAGTAGGAATGGCCTTTCAGCTGAGTTTCCCTACTGGACACTCATAAACCTTGCAAATACTTATCAGCCAGTTTTTCCATACAGATAGTGTTGACAAGCAGGTGAGGGGGGAAAAAACAGTTTCTATTCACTGTGGGTCTCCTGGTAGGGACAGCAAACTAGGAAGGCTTTCTGGTGGGCTGCTGAAGTTCCAGGTATTTATGTGAGCCCCGCCCATTGTGAGAAGCCGGCTTGCTAGCTAGGAAACTGAAGAGGCATGCATTAAACCTTTTGAGACCCAAAGAGGTGCTAGTAAGAAAAAGACCTTGCCTCCAAGTCAGCTGTTTGCCATTATGCAGGCGTATTGGCAAATAACCTACACTCGAAACAATGAGTGTTAGAATTGGCCTTTTCTTAAGATAATAGTAAGCAGATATCTGCATTTGCTGTGTGCCAGGCCCAAGCTAAATACTCCATGTGTGCTATCTTGGACAATTTAAAAGGCAAGCGCTGATGTTTGCTACTTTGAAGATGAAGAAACTGAGGCTCAGAGGTGGTAAGGAACTTGCCTGGGATTGTGGCTGGTCCCCTGTGGCATTGTCACCAGCCTGACTGCTCCATTATTTTCATGTGCGCCTCTACTTTTTCTCTTTCCGGATTAACTCACTCAAGAAATAGCTGCCATTTGTGAAACACATTAGTTTTACAAGATGCTTCACAGAGGCTCATAAACAATTTAGAGGCAGATATGGCTTTGCAGGGTTTTAATGTGGCTGGGGTGACCTCTAGGTTTCACTCTGATGCATGGCTGGAGGGTGGGGAGTCCTAGGAGATGGTTGCCAGATATGCTTTCACCAGATTGATGCATGTTTGTGTTCTGGGACTGGATTTGCAGGAAAGAAAAGAAGCCTGGAAAAGAGCCAGTAAGCGAAAGAGAGAGAGAGAGAGAGGGGAAGAGAGAGAGAGAGGAGGGGGGAGAGAAAACATGAGCAAGAGAGCTGGAACAAGCTGCTTGGGGAAGGGGAGAGGGGATCCTGAGTTCTAAGGGGAGCCTTGCCTGCTGTTTCCACTTGTCAGGAATTTATATGGTAATGACGTGGCTTGTGCTACGTAGCTCCCCAGGAATTTGTCTGACGCCAGCACTGAGTAATTCCCATGTATGGTAAAGTGTGTAAATACGGAGGCAGCTAGCGTTTCCAGTCTCTGGCATTCCCAGTGCTTCCCAAAGGCCAGAGGTAGCGTCTAACTCCTGTGTTGACAAAGGAGGAAGAAATGGAAGGTTTGCAGCTGGTGTACCAGCTCAGCCCCCGCCAGGGCAGGCGTGGGGATTCTTTATCCAGGGGTGGTGTGGGACAGAACTTCCTGAGATGACAGCCGCAAGCCACCTGTGTTTATAAAGCCTAAGTGCTCATTTGTTTTTACTTTTTAAAAATTAATAAAGCAAAATCATTCAGACCTTTCCATTCAGTGCATGAGAGGGCCAACTGTTAGCACTCTAAAGTTGACATCATTCCAGACAAAAGCAAAGCAACTCCATGTGTTAGTCTATGAAGCCTTACAATATAGGATTTCCAGTTTTGAAATGCTTAAAAGAAGTCAAAGACCCCTATTTCCACCTCAACATACCCTGCAGATTTCTGAACTCCAAAGGTGGAGAGCTTTGCTATAAAAAAAAAAAGTATTACAGAAGCCAGGCATTGTGGCACACACCTGTAATCCCAGTACTTAGGGGACTGAGACAGAAAGATTGCAGGTTCGTGGCCAGCCTCGGCAACTTAGTGAAGTCCTCCACAACTTAGTGAGACCCTGTTTCAAAATAAAAAAAATAAATAAAATAGGGCTGAGAATGTAACTCAGAGATAGACTGTCCCTGTGTTTAATTCATAACCCCCCCACCCCCTGCACGTACACACATAAACAGTGTTAGGGAAGCTGGGCATGGTGACATATACCTGTAGTCCCAGTACTTGGGAGGCTGAGAGAGGAGGATCACAGGTTTGAGGCCAACCTCAACAACTTATTGAGGCCCTCAACAATTTAGTAAGTCCCTGTTCCAAAATAAAAATAAAATAGAGCTGGGAGTATAGCTAGAAGGTAGAATACCCCTGGGTTCAATCCCTGGTACCACAAAAAATAGTATTAGGGAGCCAGATGCAGTAATGCACACCTGTAATCTCAGCACTTGGGAGGCTGAGGCAGAAGGATCATGGTTTTGAGGCCAGCACACAGTAGCTGGGGTATAGCTGAAAGGTAGAATGCCCCTGGGTTCGATCCCCAGCACCCATATAAATAAATAAATAAATAAATAAATAAATAAATAAATAAATAAATAGTATTAGGGAACAAATGGGAAAAGGGAGAGACATAGCCTTGTCCTTGGCAGCTCACAATCCTCCAAGGGCCATGGGCCATCAATTTGAAAAGAGAGAAGTCAATCTGGGTGTGGTGGCACATGGCTGTAATCTCAGTATTTGGGAGGCTGAGATGGGAGGATCACAGGTTTGAGGACAGCCTCAGCAAATAGTGAGACTCTCAGCAGCTTAGGGAGACCCTGCTTCAAAATAAAACTGAGAGTATAACTCAGAGTTAGAATGCTCCTGGGTTCAATCCTCAGCACTACCAGAGAGAGAGAGAGAGGGAGAGAGAGAGAGAGGAAGAAGGAGGAGGAGGAGGAGGAGGAGGAGGAGGAGGAGGAGGAGGAGGAGGAGG
>PVLC010009645.1:0-21590 GCA_004027655.1 Graphiurus murinus | reverse complement strand
AGTGACCATGACCGTTGGGGAGCTGTATTACCTGGGCTCACAGGTGTCACCTCCAAGATATGGACTCTGAACCAGCAGGCCTCTCCTTCCTTTCTGTCCTTGGCTGCTGTCTGGATGTGGGGGCATGGAGGAAGAGGCTGAGCTGTGGTTTGAAAAGGATGACAGCACCCCCTTACACCTGGCAGATACCAAACAGCTCGGGTAATGCGAGAAGCACATTCTAAGTAGGTAAACACTTGACAGGTCTGCATTGGACCAAGAGGGTGGGGACTTAAACCCAGTGCCAATCAGCCACTCTTTAGCTCTAGGTAACAAGTGATTATAGAATGTGAGGGAGAGGATTTTTCCATTGGAGAAATAAAGACATCGGATGGTTTGTCAAGAATTTGATGAGAAGGGGGCCACCTTCAGGCATTGGTGGCTGCTGTTAAGGGTTATACCTCCCCAAGATGGTTCCTTAAGCTTGAAACATGACCCACTGAACTGAACATACACCTCTGCTGCTTTTGTGAGATTTGGGGTGAGCATGAAAGTCTGAACCCTGGGTCTCCTCCCTCCCCTGCTGCTCTTTGAGCCACTATCTTGGATCTCTCAAGATGGAGGGTCTGGATATAGCTCTTAATGGGACAGCTAGGCAAGGCTGCAGACTGGAGCTAGTTGCCTAGAAGAAGATGCCAGTCCTTGACTTCTAAGAAGCCTCTGGCCAACCCTGAGGATCCTGACATTTCAGGTAAACGGCTGACTGGATATTTCTACCCTTTCAGCAGAAAATTCAAGTTCTGTTCCCCGTTGAGATGATCAACCTAGAACACAGATGGCAATCCCTCCCAGTGGGAATGTAACTCTCTGAAGGGAATCCCCTGCTCAGAATGTGATTCCAGAAGATAGTCCTGAGTCTTGATCACAAGAGAGCCCAATGGAAAGGTGCACTTTCCTGGTTGTAGTCTCAGACAGCCAGAGGAACTAAACCCCAGAGAAGGGCAAGTAGCTTGTCCCTGACACATTAGCAGGGCTGACAGATAAGTCAGGGCTTCCTGGGCCCTATTTGGCACGTTGCTTCTCAAGCCTTCTCCTTCCAGATGTGGATGACCTGGGAGGGAGGGTCGCCATCTGGCCCCACCTCGGGCAGGGTGGTGTGATTACTTGGCTGGTTCAGTCCTGCTCATGGCAGTCAGAGGAGTGAGCTCTTACCACATGCCTGCGATAGCTCCCATACATTCTCCTTTAACCCACAGGACACAGTCTGGGTAGTCACCGCTCCATTTTATTTATTTATTTATTTATTATTTGCAGTACTGGGGATTGATCTCAGGGGCATTCTACATCCAAGCTACACCCCCAGCCCTATTTTTTATTCTTTATTTTGAAACAGGGTCTCACTAAGTTGCGGAGGGCCTTAGTAGGTAGCTGAGGCTGGCCGAGAACCTGGATCCTCTGGTCTCAGCCTCCCAAATGCTGGGATTACAAGTGTGAGCCACCATGCCTGGCTACTGCTCCATTTTAGAGATAAGCAAATTAAGATCAGAGCAGAAAGACATTGCCCCACATCATTCAGCTAGGAGGGGCGACATCTGATCTGTTTACCCCAGCTCCTGTCCCTAGTCACCGACCTGCACAGCATGAGCTCTGACCTAAGGAGCTTCCTTCACCATAGTGTCTAATAAGCCTTCTGTCCCCCAGAATGGGGAAAGCAACTGAGAAGAAGCTAAGCATCCCTCTCTGCACTCCACCAACTGAGAAACTGCTTTCCTTTTAAGGCCATCCAGCCTCCCCACAGCTAGAATTTGGCTATTGGAGACTTGGGGCTGGGCAGAAAGGAGGGGGTGGAGTGAGGAGCCAGCCCCACCTCCTGCTGGGAGGGAGGTGGCCTGCCCCCCTCCAGCTGGGACTCTTCCCCATAGCTGGGGCTCCTGAAGGGGTCCTCACCTGGGCAGATGGGGGCAGGGAGCCCATGCACAGGGACTGTGAAACCCTTCCTGGCTATAGACACCTCCACTGCTTTCCAGCTTGAGGCCTAGAACCCTGCCCCATTGCTGGGTCCTAAGGGGAGACCCCCAGCCAAACACCAAGCTCAAAGGAATAGCCTGGCCAAGAGGCATCCTCACTGACAGGTCCTTGGGCTTCACCCATTTCTCCGCCCATGTTCCTGATTCCCCAGGGCCCTGCTGGATGTGGGCCCCTGACATGGGGCCAGGGAGAACAAGGGGAGGCCTGTATGGAGCTGTGGGTCTCCCCCAGAGGGAGAAGGGCTTTTGTGTCTAGGAACAAAACACGGCCTGGAACTGGCTCCCCACCACGTGGTTAGGGGAACTTTCCTCCCTTAGGGGTGTCCCTAGGGGTATGTGTATGTCCCCTGCTGGTTCAGGGGGTTAGAAAGGGAGGAGAGGGCCAAGGAAGAGAGCAGCGTTGATGAACGTCATGGCCACCATGTGCAGACACTCTGAAATACGCTAGGTTCACAGTATGATGACGGGGGTCATAGAAGACACAGACAAATGGACCTGCAGTAGAATCCAGTTCTGCCTCTTCCAGCTGTGTGACTACAAGCAAGTTGCCTAGGCTCTCTGAGCCTTGTTTTCCTTATTTGCAAAGTGGGCATATATACTCCATCTTCAGATGATGAAGGGAAAATAGCATGATGCAGATGAATTGCCTGGCACGTGGCAGGTCTGGGTGCCTTAGAGAAGACAGTTCCAAGGGTCACATCAAGGTGCCTCATCAGGGGGAAAAGAGCCAGTGTGGCTGTGTACAACTGGACATTTAACCCAGAGGCTTCCCAGGCAGAGCTGCTCTTGGATCTCGCTGGCCGAGCTTGGCCATCCTGAACCAGCGACTGGCAGGGGGATGGAGTCACTGTAGGTGGCCACTTCCCTGAGTCACTTGGTGGAGGGAGGCTGTCTGAATAGAACCGGAGTTCCCGTAGCAAGGAAGAAGCTGCTAATTAGCTGGTCTATAATCTGCGTTGCTGTTTTGGTGACAGTTTAATCTGCGTTGCTGTTCTTGGTGACTTGCCCTTCACATCATGTGGGTTTGCAGTTCTTGGTCAACAAGTGCAGTTGGCCCCTGGAGTTCTCAGGACAGAAAAGAGCTGAGGGAATGGTGGCACATCAGAGGCTGGGAATGGGGACTGGTCCTGGATCTGGGAGCTCAGGCCCCAAGACTACCCGAGGAGGCAGAGAGAGGCCACATGCTGTTAGCGATACCCTACCTGTGTCAGGGACGAGGACCGGGGTTGGTCCAGCACCTGGAAAAGGCAAAACTAGGTTTATGCAGTAGGCAGTAGTCTCTCTAGACCCCCCAGGGAGGACAGTGGGTCCCAGCCTCAGCCCTCTGCTTGGCACAGCCTCCCTCGGCTCTGTGTGCAGGTGTGACCTGAGGGCGTCCTACCTGCCAGGCTGAACAAGGTCAAAACACCACCCCAGTGACCCTGAGGGGGAGTGACAGGAGAAAAGGAATATCAGCTTTCAGGAAAGCAGGCTGGGCTGACTGCTGGGGAGACCCCCACTCCCGAGGGCAAGGGAAGGTTCACAGACAGTGGGGAGTCCTCCAGGTTTCTGAGAATATCTGGGAGCTGCGTGAGGATGCACTATGCCCGGCTTCCTCCATCTTTGACTGACTCTCTTGCTGCCTGCACCAGTCCTGTTACCAGGAGGGTGGGCTCATCAGGGTTGTCACTCTGAATGTGTCCTTGGGGTTTAAAATAATTGCTTCAGCAGCAGAGGAATTTGTTGCTTTGTCTCACTACAGTTTAGAGATAGATAGGTTTGGCCTAATGATATCAAAGACTCAGTTTCTTTTGTCTCTCTGCTCTGTTCTCCCAGCTCTCAGCTTCCTGCAGGGACTGCCTTCCCCCTCATGACAACAGCCCCAGCGCCCCCTGCTTCTCTCTTTGCTTGGGGTATAGGGTGGGGGATTTGCTCCTAGGAAGCTCTCTCAGAAGACAGGATATTTTTATTCCAGGACCCCTAGAAACCCTTGCACATCCCCAAGCCATAACCTTGGCTGAAAATTGGGGCAGTTACGGAGCAAAAGGAGAAGGTCGCAGAAGTCCCCTTTCAGGGGCAGCTGTGACTGCCCAGGTGAAGGTGAGAGGCGATTGGGCTGGTGGCGGGCAGCAGGAGGAGGAATGAGGAGGAGAGGCAGGTGAACCTAAAGGGCCCAGCATGCATGTGGGGGTAAAGGGAAGCGGAGCAGAGTACGGCGAGGGAGGGGGAAGAGCCTATCATTGTTCCAGGTTTGAGATGAGAGTCCCCAGTGAGGGAGAGGCTGGTCATGGTTCCACAAACAGAAATGGAGAAGTCACGAGAGAGAACAAGGTTGAGGAAAAGGCAGTGAGCTCGGATGGCTCAGGTGCCAATCTTTGCGCCCGTGTGCTTCCCAGGTAGACAGGCTCCCCTGAAATTGGGTGCACATGACCCTGGGCTCAGAGGACAGGTCAGAGCCACAGATATCTGGGAGGATTTGCATGGAGGTGACAGCAGGTAGGTCGTAATGTAGGAAAGGGCGGAGTGAGGGGGACCAGAGGGAAGCACAACTTTTAGAATGTGGGAGTATGCATGTATCTCTTTCCTCCGCTCCAAGAAAACCTTGCTGAAGACTCCTGTCATCTTGGTGACATTCAGTCCAGTGGGTGGTGAGCTGGCATGACCAATACCACTTCCCTGCCATAAGCTCTGTTCTCAGCCTGCACACATTTACTGAGCCCCTCTCCTAGGCCCCAGTCTCTGCAGAGATACACCTGTGCAGAGAACATGGCCCAAGCTGTGGCTGGCAGTACTAGGTCACCTATCACTCATCCTCGACTGTCTATTGAACACCTGTATGCCAGGCACTATGCAAGGCAAGGGGATGTCATGCAAACACAGCCCTTCTCTTGAGCCAGCCCTATTATTATTATTATTATTATTATTATTATTATTATTATTATTATTATTTTGAAACCGGAGCTTGCTAAGTTGCTCATGACTTTGCTAAGTTGCTGAGGCTGGCCTTGAATCTATGATCTTCCTGTTTCAGCCTCCAAAGTACTGGGATTATAGATGTGTGCCACCATACCCAGCTGCCCCTTCATTTTTGATTGACTCTCTCGCTGCCAGCACCAGCCCTGTTACCAAGAGGGAGGCTCTGGATGTCACCTCTTTTTTTTCTTTTTGTACTAAGGACCAATTACAGGGGTGCTTTACCCCTGAGCTATTTTGAGACATGGTCTTGCTAGTTGGCCTCAAACTTGTGATCCTCCTGCCTCAGCCTCCTGGGATTACTGGCATGCACCACTACACTGGGCCCACTGCCCTATTCTCAACATTTCCAGGACACAGTTTCCAGGCAGTTTTCTCCTTAGTCTCCTTTGCCTCCTGAGGCAAGAAAGCCCTCTGAATCTAACTCGCTTCCTTTCCTAGTACCTTTATCCTCCTTGACTCACCAAGTCCTGGGCCATCAGGACTTGTACCTGCCTTGTACCCTCAATCTTCTGTGCCTTATACAGCACCTCTTCCCTGCATGAACTTCTGTGGGAAGAGCTGGAAGCATCCTCTTCCTCCTTCAGTCCTATATCTGTTGGTCAGTGATTGAAATGGAAGGACAGCAGCATATCATAGAAGCTTAAGGACTTTCTATGCGCTGCAAGTTCCTGTAGCATTTCTTCTGTGCTTTCTGGTGAATCAGGAACTCACCTGCAGCACCACCTGTTCTATAGTCTTCAGCTTCTGTGTTAAAGCTGGGTGTGGTGGCATACACCCGTAATACCTGTACTTGGGATGTTGAGTCAAGAGGATTGCAGGTTTGAGGATAGCTTCAGCAACTTAGCAAGACTCTCAGCAACCTAGTGAAACCCTGTTTCAAAACAAAAAATAAAAAAGGGCAGGGGTATAGCTCGGAGGTAAAATATCCCTGGGTTCAATCCCCAGTAACTAACACACACACACACACACACACACACACACACACACACACACACACATCATAAAACAAAAACCCAAAAACTTCTTTGTTAGTAATAATTATTGAACAATTACCATGTGTGCCAGGCTTTTGACATACCATACCTCATTTAATTCCTAGAAATACCCTGTGAAGTAACTTCTATTATCATTCCCATATTATAGAAGAGATATTGAGGTTTGGAAAGACCGATTACTTTGCCCAGGGTCACACAACCAGTGAGTGGCCGGATCGAGATTGGACCAAACTGTCCAACATCAGGACCTCAGCTTTGAACCAACACCTGTCCTAGAGCGTCTCCAAGTTGGTTCAGGCCATCTGCTTTGGGCTCACCTTGGGTGCTTATTAAGCATTCAGATTCCTGTATTTCAGTCTCAGAGATTATGATTCATCAGACAGATCTGGGGTAACACTGCTAAATCTGGTTTTGCAAATGCTCTTCTGGTTCTAAGGTACCCTAAAGCCTGAGAACAGTGCCCCTGTGTGCATATCGTCTGTATTATTTTTTTTGAGGGGGGGGAGTGCTGGAGATTGAACCCAGGGACATTCTACCTCCAAGCTACACACCCAGCTCCATTTTTTATTCTTTATTTTGAAACAGGTTCTCACTAAGTTGCTGAGAGCCTCATTAATTAGCTGAGGCTGGCCGAGAATCCGGATCCTCCTGTCTCAGCCTCCCAAGTACTGGGATTACAAGCATGCGCTACCACGCCCGGCTTCTGTATTATTTTAAACCTTCTTTTGGTGAGCTATATCTTACATACAAAAGAATGTGTAAAACCTACACCAATAGTTCTAAGAATAATTATAAAAGAAACCCTCAGTTGGGCATGGTGGTGCATGCCTGTAATCCCAGTACTTGGGAAGCTGAGATGGGAGAATCACAGGTTCAAGATTAGCCTCAGCAACTTAGTGAGATTCTCAGTAACCTAGAAAGACCCTATTTCAAAATAAAGAAATAAAAATGGCTGGGAATGTAGTTGGAGGTAGAATGCCCTGCGTTCAATTCCTAGTAACACACACACACACACACACACACACACACACACACACACACACACAAAATAAAAATAATAAATAAAAGATATAAAAAATAAAGGGAGCCTGCATGAAATATCCATCCAAGCTAAGAAAAAGAACTTTGCCAGTGCCTCAGCAGCCTCTCTGGTAACCCCACCCCATCTTAGAGGTGATTCTTCCAAGACAATAATTTGTGATGGTCCTTCCCTTGCTTTTCTGTAATACTTTTTCTACCCATATGTTCATCTCTCAACAATAGGAGTTATGCCCATTTGTGTGAACTTTATACAGATGGATTTGCGTTTAGGAACTCTGGGTGATCCCCTCTGTGGCCCACTCTCTCTGAGCTGCCCCCAAGGTGCCCCATGCGGTGACAGCTGGTTTAGTCCCACTGTCCCTGTCATCTTTCTGGGTTGCCTGCATTGCATGTTCATCCTTAGCCTTTTGGGTGCCTAGCTCAGGTCTGACAACATAGTGGCTGCTCAGTAAATAGGATTAGACCAGGGGAGGGACACCCAAGTAGCAGCTGGGGGAAGTTGCGGAGAAGCAGCAGGAAGTGATCCACCAGGACCGTGCCCCCCTAGGAGCCCCACTTCCACTTTTGCTCCCCAGTCTCTGCTTGTTGCTTCTCTGGCACAGCAAGTCTATGTTGCCATCTCCCTGTGATCTTAATTTTGATTTCCATATCCATTTTCAGAATGCCGAACTGGGGAGGAGGCAAGAAATGTGGGGTGTGCCAGAAGACGGTTTACTTTGCCGAAGAGGTCCAATGTGAAGGCAACAGCTTCCATAAATCCTGCTTCCTGTGCAGTGAGTACCACCCAGGCCGTGCTATTGCTGCCAGAGGGATCAGACTCAGGCCTTGCCCTCACTGGCTGGGCCTGTCTGCACCCCAGGGAACTGGTCCCGAGGGATGTAAACAGCTTGACATTTGGCTAACATGCAGCTGGGGAGGGAAACACTTAAGGGCCTCTTTGTTCCCTTCAGAAGCTGCCTTCCTTGGGGGTGAACTGGTCAGTGCTCTTGGGGGTGGCAGGCGTGCAGGGGCAGAGAGCCAAGCTGGAAAGGCTTGGTTAGGAAAACTTTCCACTCGGCTCTCTCTTCTCTTTCTCCTGGCCACAGTCCCATCACTTCAGAGGAAGACGGCCCAAAGTTTCACTACCTTGCAGACCCAAGCTGGTGAAAAAGCAATAAAGGCTGCAACCTTCACTATAAAGTGAAGGTCAGTGTGAAGGCAGAGTGAAGGTCTCCCTACTCAGCCTGCAAGGAGAAGAAGAAGGGGCACAGAGTTCATTGCTATCCATTCCTAATAATCCAGAGTGAGAGTTACTCCAGTCACAAGCTTGGAAGAGTAGTAAGCCAGACACAAGACACCAGGAGACTGAAAGAGATCAGGCCGACCTGGGGGCCAGGTCGTGATACTCGCCAGCTGGCTGGTACCTGAGCCAGCTGCTGTGTCCAGGAAGTGGCAACTTAGAGAAGCCTCTCCTTGGATTCCTAAATGATTGGTCTATTGAGACTAGAGCAGAAGGTCTGTGTTAGAAGAAGAGACAACCACAGCAAGATGTATTTCCTGGAGGGCTGGCTGAGCCGAAAGTAGTAGAGTGTCTCTGATCAGGGATAGAATCTGAATTCAGTTTCTATTAGCTGTGTGATGATGTACAAGCTACTCACTTTCTCTCTGATTGTTTCTTATTAACATTTACCTCTTGAGGTTGCTGTGAGAGTTGAAACGAAAGGTGCTTATAAAATGAATAAAGCACTCAGAGCAATTGAGGATGTTCAATAAATGATAGATGCTCCTCCGGATGCAGGCACATGCGCACACGTTGCCCGTTGCTAAGGGGTCCACAGATGATGGTGTGATTAAAGGAGTGGTCACAGGGCTTGAAGTCCCAGCCCATCTGGTAGACACAGGAAACGGGGTCCTGTCCACCTGGCAGCAGGTGGGATTAGCCAGGAGATTGGAGCTTCCTATGTTTCCAGGTGGTTTGGGCTCCAAAGTAGGGTGCAGATAGGCCAAGGGCCACCTGTTCACTGGATAGTCTCCAGATCTGTCGCTGGGCAGACCAGCCTGAAGCCACCCAGCACAGGGCAGCAGGGGCCCCACACTGCCCAGTGTGGCTGAAGTGACAGCCCCGGCTGGGCTCAGCTGATGAATGGGGTGTTGACAAGCTTCAGCAGAGCTGGCTTCCAGCCTGCAAAGGAGGCCGCACACAGCCGCATCTTGTTATCAGTAGCTCATCACTTACGCATTTTCAAGCCGTTTCTTTTTATCAGCGGGAATAAGAGAGTGCTTGGCGCAGGCGGGGAAGAGGGTCCAGGCTGCTGAGGTCCAGAGGGCTCCTCTTTCTCCTGCATGTTGCTTAATCATAGATTAAAAGGAGCCAGCTGGGGCCCAGAACGCTTGCCTGAGTCCTGTTTGTGGAGAATAGCTGTTGGTCAGGCATGGAAGGGAATCAGGAATTCAGGGGGTGGCATAGGAAGGAAGGAGTAGGGCCTGGGGCAGAGTGAGAGGGGGTGTCGGGGATTAGAAACAGTTGCAGAAAGCCAGGCTGGGGAGCAGGGTGGCTGGGGGTGGGTTATGCAACCAGCAGCCCTAGGGAACAGTCCTGTGTCCCTCTGGGGTCTTGGGGCCTGAGCAGATGCTGCTGCACTGCCTGTGGCCCAGCAGTCTGAGGCATCAACCTCACTTGCTTGTTCCTGTGTCTAGAGTAGGACCTAGCATCTGGTGGGTTCTTGACAAAGGTTGGTTCAGGAACGGGAAGAGCATCATTTCTCTTTTTCAGTCAAGTGAGTGATGTGTCCAGCTTGAATTTGGGGTAACCCACAGAATCAAAGGTCTTTCCTTCCTCAAGAAGGGAGAGGCCTGAGCCAGGTGTGATGGCGTGGTGGCGCATGCCTGTAAGCCCAGTACTTGGGAGGCTGAGACAGGAAGATTGTAAATTCAAGGCCAGCCTCAGCGATTTAGCGAGGCCCTCAGAAACTTAGTGAGACCCTATTTCAAAACAAAAAGGACTGGAGTGTAGCTGGGAGATAGAATGCCTCTGGGTTCAATCCCCAGTACCACAAGAAGAAAAGAAAAAAAAAAAAATGGAGAGTCCTGCAGGGTCTGGGTCTGGGTGGCAGTGAGGGTCTCTTCCTTGTTGGCCAGGCCCGGGGAGTTCCAAAAGTTCTTCTGATCATTTGGGTCCTTAGCTCTGGTTCTACTCAGCTTGGCAGCCGCATTCCCTTTCCCGAGGGCCTGGGATGGACAAGAGGGCAAGCTGATGTTATAGGCAAGATCAGGTGAGAGGCACCTCCTCCTGGGCGGCCTCTGACCTGGAGCGGGGGCTAAGCGCATCTGCTCTCCACCCCGTGGTCTCAGTAGGGCAGCCAGTTCCCATTAGCAGAAGCTCAGATGCTGATAGGAGACTTGTTCTGGCTCAGAGTCTGCCCTGGGGCTGTGTGCCCATCTCTGAGCTGTAACCTGGGGAGGTCAGGGTTGACCAGCCAGCTCTGTGGGAAAGAAGAGCTGATCTGTCCTAACCCTGCAGTGGGGGCTGATAGAACTGACTCCTGTAGTTCATCAATCTGCGGGCTGGGCCGCAGAATCTAAGAGCATGGGGGAAGGCTCCCAGAGCCTTGCAGTCCCTCTGACCCTAGGCTTCGGTTTAAGGTCACACACTCGGCCAGCTCAAGAGGAGCCATGGGCTCGCAGAAAACAGTGTCTAGAAGTCAGAGGCCAGGATCTGGCCCGGCTCTGCTTCTGGTCAACTATGTGAACTTGAACTTTTTTGACTTTTCTTTCCAGAAGAAAAGAGAGTCACTATGTTTGGGTGGGTGGGGGGTGCTGCTTCTTCCCTGCATTTCCAAACAGCATTACAAGGCCCCACCGAGGCAGGTGGCACCTGGAAGTAAGTACATGTTCCCAACAAGCGCACAAACTAATCTAGGTTTTGTTTTGTTGCTTAACATGATCTGGTGCAAATGTATTCAGGTCTTCCTTAAATAAGGAGTATATTCAAAATTCTCCTGATGGAGTCTTTGGTGGACCTTACTGGTGAGCTAAGTCCCGGATGGAGGGGAGGGGTAGAGGTCACGGTGAGGTGTGGGAGGTGGGCCATGGTGGGCAGGACTGTGCCTCTGAGAACCAAGACAGAGCAGAAGGGACAGGGAGGTCCTGACCAGCACAGCAGGGGAGCCAGCCCGAGGGTGTCAACTTCTTGGCCCTGATGTCTCCTCTGGACTGTTCCTGGGCCTCTTGCTGGAGACATCAGTGAAAAGAGGCCTCCTTCCCCCAACTGCTCTTATCTCTGTTTTCTACCTTCCTTCTGGTCTTAGAATCTCCAGTTCAATTTAGGTCTTACAGGAAACAATTCCGGGCCAATTCCAGGCTTCCCGCCCTAGAAGGGAATGCAGGAGTCCTTGGCCTGCTGTTCCTTTGCCCTTCTTCTCTGGAGCCAAGCCCCAGGGGAGGTAGGAGGAGTCCATATTTGGGTGGCCCAGAGTGCTGGAATGGGGTGGAGATCTGGAGGGTAGGACAAGAGGGTCCTTATTTAGTCAAGTCTCCAACCTGGGGCTAGGGAGAGAGAGAGGAGCTGGTGGAGGCCTGACCCTTTAAAGGCAAGAGAATGGCAAGTTGCAAGGAGTTGAGCTGAGGCTTTCCCCCAGGGAGGTAAGAGGGGAGGCTTCATGAGTGTGTCCACAGGCTTCTAGCTCCAGGAGGAGGTATTTGAGGGTGAGGTATTTAATGGGCACATTGAGTTCCAATATTTGAAGACTATCATAAATTTAAATTAGGATCACCGGATGAGACTTAAAGAAACAGTGAATTTGGGTGTTGTGAGAGGAGTTGGAGGTTAGACGCATGTGGTTTCTTTGTTTTGTCTTTTGTGGTACTAAGGATGGAACCCAGGGGCATTCTACCTCCAAGCTACACCCCTAACCCTGTTTTATTCTTTTATTTTGAAACAGGGTCTCACTAAGTTATGGAGGGCCTCACAAGTTGCTGAGGCTGGCTGTGAACCTGCGGTCCTCCTATCTCAGCCTCCCAAGTACTGAGATTGCAAGCATACGCCACCATGCCCAGCAGCGTGGGGTTTCTTGAGACCTGGGCCTGTCTCTGCCTCTCCCTGTCTCTAGGTAGTACCAACTTTATATGATACTCTTAAGAGAGCTAGGTACGGTGGCACAAGCCTGAAATCCTAGTACTTGGGAGACTGAGACAGGAGGATTGCAGGTCTGAGGCCAGCCTCAGCAACCTAGAGAGACTCCCAGCAACTTAGCAAGACCTTGCTTCAATAAAAAATAAAAAGGGCTGGGTCTGTAGCTCAGAGGTAGAATGCCCTTGGGTTTAATCCTCAGTACCAAGAGAAAAAAAAAAAAAAAAAAAACTAATAAGAGAAAGCCAACATTCATTATGTACCTATTGTGTGTATTGTATGCAGGGTACTGGACTTAGTATGTTACATATAAGAGATCTTACATGGTTACACCTTTTGAGGAGGTTATAACTGGCAAATAACTGGCTCAAGGCCACACTGGAAAGGGAGACAGCTGGGATTGATTCCAGGCTCTTGAGCTTCTTATGCTTGATCGCTGGCCCGTCTCCCCTCTGAGACAACAGGGAGAAGTTCAAGCCCCCTGGTGTCATAGCTCACCCCATTCTATCTCTGTTACCCTAGGAGTCAGGAAATCTTCCTCAGTGTCCAACCTCGCTTCTCTGTGGCAAAGTGATTTCTGAGACTAGAAACTTCAAATTCTGTTGTGATCCGCATGACCTGCTGACTTCAAAACCCACCATGTTGGCATTTCATACATGTTTAGCTTTTCTCCAGGGTGTATCACTTCTCCTGCATCCCCTGCTCCGACTCCCACCAGCATGGGCAGATTGTCTGCTCTGAATTCCACTGTAGGCAGCAGGCAAACCCTACCTTTTTTTTTTCAGCACGAATTTTTATACGTTTCTTGAGTACAACAGGATTACATAGACATTTATGACATATCAATCATTGTCAGATCACAAATAGCACCACTTCTTCATTTTACACGTGTAGTCCACATTCTTAACATAGCCTGGTAAAGCAAACTTTCTAGAGTCATAAAACCATAATCCTTTAGGGTCATATATTTACTTTCTAAGAAGTGAGAGGATCTTTCATCTATGCATCCTAGGGGCAATCTCCAGACTTTGAGACGCCAATGTAGCCATAGCAGAAGAGTCAGTATAATTACTCATATATGCAGATAGCAACTGCCAGGGGGGAGAGGGCCCAGCTGGGCTCCCACAACTCCCCTGTTTTTATTTTAAAATGAACGAAGGACTGTGCCTGTCTTAGGTCGTTTCCTACCAGGTGCTTAATCTTACCCGTCATGGGGTCTCGATGAGTCATTCAACGAGCCCTGTCTTAGGTTGATAGTGCCCTGAGAAAATCGAACCCATCATTGACTACCAGGCCCTGTGCAAGGCAGTGCATGTATTTTTATTCCATGTAAATCTGCTCGTATACTAACATAGGCATTGATCATAAGGTGTACAACGAGTGGTAGAATGCAAAAGCCTAGAATGACTATTGCTGCTAATCCGATAACTCCTCCCAGCAAGGAGGTAAACGAGGGCCAGGTAGGCACCAAGGATTGAAGCCAATCTACAAATGTCTTAGCTGTTTCTGCCACTTTAATAGAAATGGGCTCCCAATTATGTAGATCAAAAATCTACTGGTGTAACTTTAAAAAATCCTTTTTTTTTTTTTCATCTTTCCCTTATTTGGTGCATTGTAATCACACATCTTTGTTAGGTACCAGCTAGTATAGGTAAAGACATCCATGCCCACATTTCTCATTTAACCCTTCCCCAATTCTCGCCCCATCCCTCCTCCTCCCTCTTTCTCAAGGTCAATTTAGTGATTGACTTTGATGTGTACATGAAACCCTACCTTTTTTCCTTCCTTTTTTCTCCTGTCCTGTTGGGGCACGTGGTCTCTTAGTCAAGGGCAGAGTGAAGAACTTGGCTTGGCATTCTGTGGTTGTGAGTTAGCCTAGGCTGTTGGCTCTGAACTGTGGGGTGCATCACAGTCTGGGAGAGTAGGAGGGTACAGAGTTCTAAGGGAGGTATGCACAGATACCTGGAAGCGGGGGCTTGGCCACCTAGAATCTGATATGCAGATCCTGCGCCTCTGTCCTACAGCTCACTGGCCATCTGTCTGGCCTCCATGTCTGCACAGCTCCTGAGCGGTTGGATAGTATGCATGCAGAGTGCCCAGAGAGCTGCAGCTGCAGGGAGCAAGCCAGTTGCCCCAGCTGCAACTCACCATTCCTGTATTCCTGTGTCCCCTCCACAGTGGTCTGCAAGAAGAATCTGGACAGCACCACTGTGGCCGTGCATGGGGAGGAGATCTACTGCAAGTCCTGCTATGGCAAGAAGTACGGGCCAAAAGGCTACGGCTATGGGCAGGGTGCCGGCACACTGAGCACCGACAAGGGAGAGTCGCTGGGCATCAAGCATGAAGAGTGAGTATAAGATCTTCCCGAGTTCAGCAGGGGGAGGCTCAGGAAGCCTTGTTTAGCAGAGAGTCACAGAGCAGCCCTGTGCATCAGGCTATTGGAGACACCGAGGACCCGGCTGGGAATGCACTGGGCTGAGGTCCTCCCAGCATGGAGTCTGCAGCCTATATGTTTAAAAGCATCAAAGCTGGGAGGGACCCCAAGAATTACATAGTCCAATTTCCTCATTTGAGAGATCAGAAAACCCAGGGATCCCCTGCAAGTGAGACCAGGGCTCTGAGCAGCAGCACTGCCTCACCAGCCTCGCTCAGCCCCACCACCTCTCACTCCTACAAAGGGGAAGTCACCTCCTTGCCTTGGAAATGCCACAGGGTGTCACTGGGCCCCCACCCCCAGCCCAAACACTCGCTGGCCTCTGACCTGCTGCTAAAGGGTGACTGTCGGCTGCCAGCCTGGCCAGCTCCTCAGCTCTGGGGGGATGGACGGAAGTGACGGACGAATTGCCAAGTTTCAGCCAAGGTCGCTGACCCAGTGGGGATGATTCATCAGCAGATTTCCTCTGGAAAGAATCTGATAATAGACCAGCTGCAGAAATGAGGGGCAGAGGAAGGGAATTCTTAACAAATGAGGCGTTAGATGATTCTGGGGATATAACTGGGTAACTGGAGAAAGTATGATGTTTCAAAGAAAAGAACACTGTGCTGAGTCTTGGTTTGTCCAAGAGGCCCTTTTAGCCCTAGCCTTTGTGACTGGCTCGGAGAGCTGCCCTGCCCTGGCATGAGGTGAAGGTGGACTCATGCCCTTCCAGTGCAGCCCTACCTGTATTAGCCATTGTAAGTCATCTCACTACATATCTTTCCTCCTGCAGAGCCCCTGGCCACAGGCCCACCACCAACCCTAATGCCTCCAAGTTTGCCCAGAAGATCGGCGGCTCTGAGCGCTGCCCCCGATGCAGCCAGGCAGTCTATGCTGCGGAGAAGGTGATTGGTGCTGGGAAGGTAAGGTGGCTGCTGGAGGCGATGGGGAAGGGGAAGGAGACATCTTCCTGAAGTGTGGATTCCAGAGCCTTGCAAGTGGTGTTTCTAGCTCTGCTCAGGGTTGCCTAGGCACTGGGCTAATTTAACCCCTGTCCTTCTAGGGAAGGAATCACCCTTTGACTCTGTGGGTTGCTTGTCTCCTCTCCAAGGAACTCATCACCCATGAGCAGCAACATCCCCATGCGATGGATTGTCAATGGGCAATTCATGGGAGGTTGCAAAGATGACTCTACAGTTGAGGAACACAGTGTCTAAGGGTACATGGGTGGGTTTCGGAGGGTCCATAAGCCCCCTGAAACTATATGCAAAGTTTTATGGGAATGTTTCTCTTTCTGAGAAAAAGACCCACAGCATTCATCAGATTTTCAAAAGGATGCTTAACATTTCCAAAATGTTAAGAATCACCCAAAACTGTTCCTTGGGCATGTGAGGAGGAGCCAGGGAGTGAGGTCCAGCAGCCAGGAAATGTGCAGGGAGCCAGCTTCCTTTCTCACCCTCCAGCCCGGGCGCCGGTGGCTATGCCTCGGAAGTCTCTCTGCCCTTAAAAGGCATTGTTTTGTCCTGTCTGCCCACTGCCAGCCTCCAGCTTCTTCTGGGTTTAGCAGCACTGTCCACACATCAGCCTCTTAGGCTGCTCAGCTGTCGCTGATGGGAACCGGCTGCCGAGGAGTCTGGCTGTCTGTGTGGGAGGGGGCAGTGGCTGTGCACAAACCTTTGCTCTTTGCCCTGTGCTGTTGCAGGACACCCCTTAGAAACCACGGAGGGCCTTCTGTGGCCCCAGGAGGAACTGCATTCCTTGTTCAACTGAACAAGACCATTCTCTTTCCAAAGGAAGACAGACAGCACTGACTCAGGACCTCCCCTTGCCAGCCCCAGGCAGGCGCTCCACACTGATGAAGTCGTTCAGTGCTGACAGCTGCCTGGTGAGGGAGGGGCCGTGTCACTCTCCAAGAGGTGATTTGGCCTTTGGGCAAATGAGACACAAATGAATTCTAGAACTTCAGAGGCCAGGCTGGTCCAGGAGAATCTTAATCACACACGCCTGTTCTGTGGCCGGACGTCAGCGGTTTCAAAGTCTAGTGCTCACATCCACTCTCTACGCAGATAGAGCCTCCCAGAGGAGGACACGGGGGAGGCTGTTAACCAGGAGACCAGCGCCTTAGCTGACACCACTAATCTGCAGCAGAAGGGGTGTGTAGAAGGCTTGTCTGGCCCTGCCGATGGGCGAGCAGCCGCCTGGGTGGTAATCTCACTCTCTTGCCTGCCTTTTGTGGTGTCACTAAGCAGAGTGTCATTGTGGTACTTCATTGCAACACACCACTGAAGGTGTGGTGAGGCGGTGTGGGGTTCAGTCGCTGGCCCACTCCCTCCATAGCAGCCCCAGCCCAGCAGGCTTCAGAAGTGCCCTTCCACTCTGGCTATGTCAAGGGAGTGGGCTGGGGCTGGGGACACTCTATCACTGGCGACAGCACTAACTGCTTCCTTCCTACCTAGTCTTGGCATAAGTCCTGCTTCCGATGTGCCAAGTGTGGCAAGGGCCTCGAGTCGACCACCCTGGCAGACAAAGATGGCGAGATTTACTGCAAAGGTGGGTCATTTTGCCTCTAACGGAGGCCTTGGGGGAGGGGGAGGAATAGGGAGCCCAAGCAGTTATCCCTTTGCTGACTATGAACCAATTCTGGGCCTTGGAATCCAAAAGGCAAGGCATGTAGTATGACGCCTTCATTTCACATGTGGGGGAAACAAGCCCAGAGGGAGAAATGGACTTGATCAGAATCAGATGGCAAATCAGGGCAGGGGATTGGGCAGGGGCCTGGATTCCTAATTTCCCATCTACTGCTCTTATAGCGGATAATGCACCATCTCTCATTTCAGTGGCTGGGGAAATGGGGACAGAGTGGTACCAAGAACCTCCTCACTATTGAGACTGGGGTGGAGGGCACTGCTGGGTGGGGAGAGCACGTCCTTACCCCTCTTCTCTCTCTGCAGGATGCTATGCTAAAAACTTCGGGCCCAAAGGCTTTGGTTTTGGACAAGGAGCTGGGGCCCTGGTCCACTCCGAGTGAGGCCACCACTGCCTGCCACCCCTGCTGACTCCTGTGCTTTTCATCGCCGCCCCCTTCCCAGCAGCCCGGAGACCTCCAGGACTCTCCTCTCTCACTCAGCCCAGCTGCACATCACTAATGACTTGAACTTGGGCATCTGGCTCCCTTTGGTTTGGGGGTCTGCCTGAGCTCCCACCCCACTAAGGAGCCACCCCTGCCTGACATCTGACACCCTCACCATCTGTCTTTTTAGTCTAAGTAGGACCAGTCCCTCTCTCCCCACACCTCATCCCACAGACTTCTGTTCTTAGTCTTCTAGACTGAGTGCCTGTCCACAGCTGGCCAAGATACCCAAGTGCACATCTCGGAGCCCAGAGGAGCAGCAGGAACAAGCCGGGAGAAGGAGGAAAGCAGGACCAAGATGGGGCAGAGGAAGGCTGTGGTTTATTGTTTGACTTCAGAGATTCTCTTTCATGGGAAAGAGGCTGGGCTTCTTGGTGTCCCCCAGAATAAGCCTGAGGAGTCCTAGCTCAGGGAGTCACTATGGGAGGCGGAAAGGCATAGAGACAGGGGTGTGAGCCATAGAAAGGAGCCACTTGCTTCTCTAGGCCTCTTGCTGTCAAGCATTCATAGAACTGGTGTCCTTGGGCTTGGGATTGGAGGAAAACAACCCAAGTCCAAGGACCGCAAAGTCAGGAGATTGTCTATACACCTTAAGCATCTAGTTCCATGTTAGCTGAGGAGAACCTAATGAAACACTTGGAACATAATTTGCCTTTATCAGTGGTCTAAAGCTTTGGGTGGTCAGATCTGGCCCTGGCTATTGGTCCTCAGGCTGTGGGGAGCAGCTCCTCCCTTCCCCCAGCACGGCCCAGATTAGTGCTCTGTCTTGGCCATGCCTGATTGTTCCCTGGATGTGAAGGAGGCAGACACATCCTCAGCTTTCATCCTACACCCTTTCCCTCTGTCCCCTGTCTGCAGGACCTTCCCCCCAGCCCAAGACCTGCCCCTTCCACTCTGAGCTTCTCCAGGGACTTTCTCTAGCCACATCACCCCATCCCTTCTAGGCACCCAAGTCAGGAGCATTGGGGAGAAAGGAGAAGGGGCTGGGCATCGATGCTCCCAGGAACTGAAAGGATGATACTGTGCAGCTGTCCATTGCAAGGGCTGCAGGCACAGGCTGTATGCAAGCTGGTTTCTTCTCTGGTCAATAAAGCTGTTTAGAACAGAACTCCAGTGTCCCGATCCTGTGTCCTTGGAGCACTGTTGAGTCCTGAGGTCTGGGAGGGAACTGGATTGAAGCAATCACATTAGCAGGAAGCCTGGTGGGAATGAATCAAGCAGAATTCACTCTTGCTTTTTCTAAGGACCGCTTGCTTTTCAGTGTAAGTGCTAACTGAACCACTCTGCCTGAAGTGACCCCACCAACTAAATACCAGACTCTTGACCTGTCTGGCCTCCACTCCCCACATCCAGGCATGAGAACTGCATGGACTTTGGCACTAGAGAGGCCCAGCTAGGTCCCCAAAGTGTGCTCGGAACTTCTCCTAGCTTGGAAAGCCCCAGTGGGAGAAGGGAACTCAGCCAGAGGCACTTTCGTGTCAAATCCAGAAAGCTCACTTTTGCCCAGGAGGCGAGGGCTGGAGGAGGGAGGTTCAGCCTGCTGCCCCATGAGAGCTCCCACAGCCAAGTTCACAGAAGCCCAGAATTTTTGGAAATAGGCTCCTCTAATGGGTTGCACTGTCCCTTATCACACAGATGCTTGTCTGATGCTTTGGGCTGGGCTTCTGTTTTGGCCCTTCTGGAAAATGTGTTCACATTGAATTTTCAAACAATAAGCAGATGCTTTAACAACAAGGCCTCATCTGCACATTATTCAGATGACCAGTCCAGCATGGCCTTGACAACCCCCACCACCTGGAATGGGACCTATGCGTGCATAAGACCCATCCATGGTGCAAGCAGTGGGAAAGTGTGGATGGAGATCAGGGGAGACGGCTAGTCCCAGGTAGACACTGGCTGCGAGCTCCCCAAGTAGGGTTGAGGTCTCCTTCACCTTAGTAATCATGGCCAGGCACAGGGCATGGCCAGGCACAGGGCATGGCCTGCGGGAGATGCTCAGGAAGATTTGTGTAGGGAGGAGGATAGCTGTTTCCACAAACACAAATGTTCTGGGAGCAACCCAGGGCAATGGCCAGGTTGAGTCTTTGGGGTCCAAAGCTGTAAACGGCTGCCCTCTGCTGGCTTCACGACGGGCTTCTCTGCACCGCAGCACAGTGGCTATCCTGCTGCGGAATCATGGGTCTTCCGGGCTGCCCTGCAGAGGGGAGGGGTAGGCATGCAGGCATGCACATCTCTCTCTCTCTCTCTCTCTCTCTCTCTCTCTCTCTCTCTCTTTCTCCCTCCTTCCCTCCTGCGAACTGAAGACATTCAACTCAGAGGAGTTCAATCCCCAGGGCTGAGCTACAACCCCAGTCCTATTTTATTTTGAAATAAGTTCTCACTAAATTCTGAGGGCCTCGCTACATTGGTGAGGCTGGCTTTGAACCTGCGATCATCTTGTCTCAGCCTCCTAAGTACTGGGATTACAGGCATACGCTACCACGCCCGACTCGGCACACACCTCTGGGAGTGAGAATCGGGTAAAAGCAGAAGGCTGCACGCCACAAGTGGCTGGGCCGGGAAGTGCCCGCCGGGAGAGCGCCCAGTTGGGGGCGCTCTGGGGCAGCAGGGTCCCGCTAGTCCGGGGAGGGCCTGGTACCCGCCAGCACGGAGCTAGTGCTCTACCCGGAGACACCAGGTGGCGCTGTGGAGTCAGAGCAAAACCAGCCTCTCGATTTCCGTGCGTGCCACGCCCCCGTCTTGTCCCCTTCGGTCCGCTGACGCTCGCGGGTGATCTCAGATGGTAGACTCTCCCTGGGCGGATTTGTGCGCTAATAGCGCCTTGTGGAATACCAACCCATGGGACTGACCCAGAAGAAGAGGGTGAGCGCAGATCTTAATGTCCATCAGGTATTTCCTTTCTTGTTTCTGTGATTTGAGCAAAGGTTCCCTCCAGGGTGTCCAGGAGAAAGCATGGTGGGTGTGAACCCCAGTGCAGGAGTGGCCCTGGGTTTTTAGGGTGTGATGGGAAAGAGTGGCCCCTCCTGCTGAGAGGCAGGCTCGTTCCTCTCGGGCTTCCGGCCTCCAAGAGCCTTAGCAATTTCTTTGGGTCACATGAGAGGCTGGGGAGGGACAGGGATCCCAGAGGGGGCCAGACTGCAGGGGTGAGGACAGACTTGGGGGTGGTGTAGATCTGCTGTTGGGTGTGTGAATAATCCCTGAATCAAATGCTTAGCAATTTTTTGCGAGGGGTAGAAACCCAGTGAAGCCAGGGTCTTCAGACCCGAACCTGGAGAGGGTGGTGAGCACAGAGAGACCTTGAAGGATCAGCCATTGGGTGGTTCTTGCTCCCTCCCCCTCAGCTCCACCCCCTTGTGAGAATCTTTGGGGAAAGGCCTTTGAAAGGGATTCTCAGACCCACCCCTAGAGATTCTGATCAGATTGGCCTGGGTGGGGCCTGGGAATCTGTATTTGTGATTCTGACACTCAAGTTCAGCCAGGCTTGAGAACCTGTGGCCTAGTCCAGCCTCCCAGCCTGGGAGCCGTCTACCCTGTAGCTCCTCACCTGATGGGGCAACTGCTGAGCTGCCTCTGAACACTTCTAGTGATTTAGAGGACTTCCTGGAACTTCCTATTTCTGTCCCCTGCAGTCATCCAGAGCAAGTCTGATCCCCTCCTGCATAACAGCACTTCAGAGATTTGCAGAGAGCTGCACTCCTGCCTGTGGGTCCCCCTCTTGCCTGCACCTGCTCCTTTTCAGCACAAACATCCCCTGGTCTTTCAGAGGTTCCCGGCTGAGGTATGGGGAGCCCAGTGAGTCGATTTCATCAGGTAAAGAAGAAAGGGGAGAGCATTCGGGAGGCTGAGACCAGAGGATCCGGGTTCGCGGCCAGCCTCAGCTACCTAGTGAGACACTCCGCAACTTAGTGAGACTCGGTTTCAAAATAAAGAATAAAAAATA
>PVLC010009644.1:0-53356 GCA_004027655.1 Graphiurus murinus | reverse complement strand
AAAAAAAAAAAAAAAAAAAAAAAAATGTAATAGCGCTGAGGGTACAGCTCAGAGGTAGAATGTCCCTGGGTTTATTCCCTAGCACAAGAAACAAAGAGGAAGGAAGGAAGGAAGGAAGGAAGGAAGGAAGGAAGGAAGGAAGGAAGGAAGGAAGGAAGGAAGGCCGGCCAGGTGTGGTGGTACACGCTTGTAATCCCAGCATTTGGGAGGCTGAGACGGGAGGATCCAGGTTCGTGGCCAGCCTAAGCTACCTAGTGAGGCACTCCACAACTTAGTAAGACCCTGTTTCAAAATAAAGAATAAAAAATAGGGCTGGGGGTAGGATGCCCCTGAGTTCAATCCCTAGTACTCCAAAAAAAAAGAAAGAAAGAAAGAACGAAAGAAAGAAAGAAAACAGGGTCTCACTAAGTTGTTGAGGTGAGGTCAGCTTCAGTAATTTAGTGAGACCCTTGGAAACTTAGATCCTGTTTCAAAATAAAAATAAAAAGGAGTCCAGTGTGGTGTCGCACCCTTGTAATCCCAGCATTTGGGAGGCTGAGACCGGAGGATCAGGGTTCGAGGCCAGCCTCAGCTACTTAGTGAGGCCCTCCACAACTTAGTGAGACTCGGTTTCAAAATAAAGAATAAAGAATAGAACTGGGAGCCAGGCGTGGTGGCGCACGCTTGTAATCCCAGCATTTGGGAGGCTGAGACCAGCGGATCCCAGTTCGAGGCCAGTCTCAGCTACCCAATGAGGCACTCCGCAACTTAGTGAGACCTGGTTTCAAAATAAAGAATAAAAAATAGGGCTGGGGGTATAGCTCAGAGGTAGAACTCCCCTGAGTTCAATCCCCAGTACTGCAAAAAAAAAAAAAAAAAAAGAAAGAAAGAAAAAAAAGAATAGAACTGGGAATGTACCTTGGAGATAGAATGCCCCTGGGTTCAATCCCCAGCACTACAAAAATAAATAAATGAATAAATAAATAAATAAAATAAAAAGGTCTGGGGGTATAGCTCAAAGTTAGAATACCCGTGGTTCAATCCCCAGTATACCCCTGAAAAAGCATGAAGATGTTGTGATAACTTGGTAAGACCCTGTTTCAAAATAATAAAGTAGCCGGGTGTGGTGGCGCACGCTTGTAATCCCAGCATTCGGGAGGTTGAGACCGGAGGATCCGGGTTCGAGGCCAGCCTCAGCTACCTAGTGAGGCCCTCCGCAACTTAGTGAGACCCTGTTTCAAAATAAAGAATAAAAAATAGGGCTGGGGGTATAGCTTGGAGGTAGAATGCCCCTGAGTTCAATCCCCAGTACCACAAAAAAAAAATTCTAATAGGAAATGTGCTGGGAGGTGAAGTACACAGCTTTCAGAGATCTGAGGGGTAAGAGTAAGGGCCCCCCTAATAAGAGCCATTGGAGTGGAGCCAAGGAGGAATGGACAAGAGGATTCAGAGCAAAGTGGAGTGTTTTACAAAAGGGAAAGCAAGTGCAAAGCTCCTGTGGCACATGAGGCTAAACAAGGGTCTGTTTGGCTGGGATGTTCCTGCAGCATGAAGTCCTTGACACAACACGGCCAGGTCTGTGATGTGGTCCCTCTAGGTGCTGGGAGGTGAGTGAGTGTGGGGGGTCAGGAATGGGAGTGGGAGTCCAACGAGGAGGCAGCTGCTGTCAGCCCAGCGAGAAGCCCAGGCAGCTGGCCTGGCACCCTGCACCGGTGGGGACAGGGATGTGGGAGAGAGCGGGGAGGTGGAATGATCACAGCAGGCAAGGAAGGGAGGGGGCTGCCCGCGGCCTGTCCCTGCCTGCGTATTCTGAGTCCTTTGATTAAGAATCTGATGAATCATCTTCGCGTCAAGGCCCTGCCAGCCTGGCTGTTTTTCATTTTTCACAATGAACTTGTTTTTAACCACTGAGCCATTAAGTCACAGGTCAATGGGTTTCACTGTAGTGCTTCCCCAAATGTAGTCCCAGGGGACATTTTTGTTGTTGTTGTTGTTCGGGGAATTGAACTCAGTGGGGGTTCTACTTCTGGGCTACACCCAGGCTCTTTTTATTTTTTTGTTACTCAAATTGAACCCAGAGGCATTCTACCTCTGAACTGTACCCTCTGCTCCTTTAAAATTTTGAAACAGGATCCCAGCATTCGGGAGACTGAGACCGGAGGATCCAGGTTCGCGGCCAGCCTCAGCTACCTAGTGAGGCACTCCGCAACTTAGTGAGACTCGGTTTCAAAATAAAGAATAAAAAATAGGGCTGGGGGTGTAGCTTGGAGGTAGAAAGCCCCTGAGTTCAATCCCCAGCACCGAAAAAAAAAAAAAAAAAAAAAAAAAAAAATTTTGAAACAGGGTCTCACTAAGTTGTTGAGGCTGGCCTCGAACCTGTGATCTTCCTGTCTCAGCCTCCAGTACTAGGGATCACAGGTGTGCACCACAACCAATTTTTTTTTTTTTCTTTTTGGTACTGGAATTGAACCCAGCGGCATTCTACCTCTAAGCTACATCCCCAGTTCTTTTTTATCTTTTGTTTTGAAACAGGATCTTGCTGAAGGTGGCCTCAAACCTGTGATCTTCCTGTCTCAGCCTCCAGTACTTGGGATCATAGGTGTGCACCACCACAGCTGACTCTTTTTTTGAAACAGAGTCTTGCTAAGTTATGACTGGTCTCAAACCTGTGATGATCCTCCTGTCTCAGCCTCCTAAGTACTGGGATTACAGGCATGTGACACCATGCCCATTTCCTGGGGGACACTTATGCCACTTAATAAAAAGCTCTTCACATGCAGTTCTCCCTACATGCTCTGCCTAAGGCTGTCATGAGCTGGTCAGCCAGGGTTCAGGTCCAAATGACCCTCTTGCATGTGATTCTGGGGCAGAAAGCTCTGGGCTGGCTCCCCAGGGCCCAGCATATGATGGACAGCAACCCTGGATTCTGCAACACCTTGGTGCACTTGCAGGCACATGGTGGCCTCCAGCTGTTGCAAGGTAGGCTTCTACCGTGATAAAATATTTGTAGTTCTAGCCGGGTGTGGTGGTGCACGCCTGTGATCCCAGTATTTTGGAGGCTAAGACCAGAGGATCATAGGTTTGAGGCCAGTCTTAGGAATTTAGCAAGATCCTCTGCAACTTAGTGAGATCCTGTCTCAAAATGAAAATAAAATAGGGCTGGAGGCGAGGTAGAATGCCCTTGGATTGTTCCCTAGTACAAAAAACAACAACAACAACAAAATGTTGTTTGCTAATGTCCTTGTGGAACCCACCAACTGCTAAGCTGACATCCGCAGAGCCCCTCTCTCTGGGGATCCACTGGAAAGCAAACTGGGGTGGGGGACCTACTTTTGAGCATCAAGGGCCTCCAGTTTGCATTTGTGCTTTACTCATATCAGAAACCTGAGCATGGCTGTCTCCTCCCTCTGGCTCATCTCCCAGCTCCCACGGTCACCTGAGTATTTCTGGGATTCATCTCTTCCTGTCCAACCCCCTTCATCCCCCCTGGTTCAGATGCCCAGATCCTCCCACCCTCCACTCTCCACTGCCACGGAGTCTCCATCTAGGCCCCTGCAGGGCGGGACGATTCATACCTGGTCTCTCTGGGTAGCTGTCTCCACCTCCTCTGCCCTCTCCCCCTTTGACTCTGCTAACCTCCATTTGCCCTGCAAGACTCAGCTTGGAGATCACCCCAAGGAAGCCCCCTTTGGCCCTCAGTTGGGGTCAGTGGCCCCCTGGACACCCCGGGCCCCAGGGCTAGGATTCAGCTCTCTCCCATAGTGTTGCTGGGTCTGTTTGGAGGCTGGCTCCATGGCATTTGACCAAACCTACTTCTGTCTACATTTGAAGGGGTCTGCTGCTGGTGGGATGCAGGCAGGATGGGAGAGGCCTCAGAGACAAAGGGTTCATGAGCTTGAAAGTAGATTTTTCACTTCATTGGTGACTGGAGGGGGCATCGTTGAGCGGGGTCCCCCCCCCACACACACACACAGCACACAGCACACGTGGTGGCTACTGGCCCTGAGTCAGTGGGTTTCTTTGTGGCCTAGGAAATGGGGCACCCCGATGCCACTAGCTGGGACATATTCGGGGCAGCTGGGGGCCACATGCGTCTGTCCCACAGCCAGCGCGGCGCCACTCCAGCCACGAAAGAGCCAGTGTGCATTTATTTATCTCCAAAGGGGCAGGCAGGGCCTCCCAGCTGGTGGGCCTGGAAGGGCAGCCCAGGGTACACGGGGTGGGGTGAGTGGCCTCAGCTTCCCCATCAGGAAGTCGTTGCGGCTCTGCAGACTGACGGGTACGCAGTGGCCCTCAGGCAGACGCAGGACGGCTCCCACAAACTCTACTGATTTGGCCTCCAGTAGCCTGCAGCCCCGACCTCCACGGATCGCATAGGAGCCCGGGCTGGGGCTGTGGACAGAAGTGAGCATGCGCGGGCCCTGCGGCTGCTTGGCCTCGGTGCTCTGGTGCCCTCGTGTGGCCATGGCGGGAACCACCGGCTTTGAGGACAGACGCTTGGGAGTTTGAACTTCCCAAAGATGGGGGTCTTCTGGGCCCCAGAGAACCCAGTGTGGTGCCTGTCTGAGGGAGTGTGAGCCCGAGGGCAAGTGACAGAGTGACAGCTCCACAACAGTAACTGACCACGTGGTGGTCTGAATTCCAGTAGGAAGCCCTCCGAGGTCCCCACTGGCTCTGCCTGAGGCCCCATGTCTAGCACTGTGCATGGCATACAGCAGGTGCTCAAGACATGATATGGAGCAAGTGGATGAGTGTGTGAGCCATTCGTGTGTACAAAAGGGTTGGAAATGGTGGCTGGAATCTGTAGCTGGACGGCCATAATGTCCACTGACACTGTCTGACCTTCCGTCCGGTGAGTCCCACCTTCAGAAAGAGCCTGTGTCCAGGGACAGCAGAGAGGAGAGAGGACTCTGAAGGCTGAAGCCCAGCCCCAGCCGCTGGGGGGGAGGGACAGAGGTGGCCCAGGCCGCATACGCCCTGGGACGGGCCCACCCCCTGTCCAGGGCAGAGCTCCTCCTGGACTCCTAGCCCTCTGGAACCCCAGGTCAGAGGTCAGGGCTATCCGTCCACTCGACTCCAGCCTCACTCACAGGTTGGGCAGAACAGAGACAGGGCGGAGGTGGGGCTGATGCCCGGCCTGACCACGGCCCTCCTCCCGATGCACTCGCAGTGCCCCGGGCTGCTAGTGTTGGGATTCAGGTAAGGTGGGTGTGCTGGAGAGGACGGGGCGCCCCGAGTGGCCTGTGGGTGCAGCTGTATGTCCCTGCTCCGTGGCCCTCACTGTCCCAGGCCCTAGCCACAGAAGCTAGGGGCTGAGGCTGGGGAGGGGGTCCAGGCCAGGCTCATAGCCCACAGGCAGCGTGGCAGCCTCGCTGGGCGGGATGTGGTGGGTCATGTAGCGCTTCCCCATGAACGAGCCGATCCGCAGCTGCTCAGGGGCCTCCTCAGGCCACCACAGGCTGGAGCTGGACAGGAAAGGAGAAGGAAACGCCATGTTCCTGTGGGGTAGGGGGCTGCCAACTCAGGGACTGCTCCTGCTCCCCAGCACCCTGGTCCAGCAGCCTCGGCTCTCACCTTCCCTCCCTGCTGGAGTCAGCTGAAGGGCCACCTCTTCCAGGTGGCCACCCTGATTGCCTACACTGGCTCCAGTTCACTAAAACACCCGAGGGCTCATAGAGACAAGGCCCAAGAGAAGGGCCCTGGCAGAGGACACAGTGAAGGACAGGGTCAAAGTGAGGCAACCCCCCTGAGCCTGTCCTCAGGGGAACTGTGATCACCTCTCCGGCCTCCCAGGTGAGACATGCACAGGGTGGGTAATCCCGGCATGCTCCATGGAGGGCGCACTGCACTGCCCAGCTGAGAGCCAACCCCAGTATTAAGAGAAAGCTTCAAGACATCTGGGCCAGTGACAGGGAAGGGGTTCTGGGTGGAAGCGGGGCCCCTGGGGTGTCCCCACTTACAAGCGCACAGTGGAGGCTGCCAAGAAGGCCAGGAGCAGGAGGCCGGCCAGAGAAGAGAGGACGGAGCTGATGACAATCATGCAGCCACTCCGCCGCCCAGGCCACGTGTCGATGGAGCTGGGGGCCTTCCCTGCACACACGGGCTGCTCAGAGGCCTCTGCACCCCGGTGCTGCCAAACCAAACCCCTCTCTCCCCAACCACACCAGCACCTCAAGGTAGCCCCCGGCCCATCCATCTGTCCATCCCAGTGGGAACATCCTGGGCTCACCTAGGCTGCCCCCCAACCCCCGCCACTGCCCCCCACACACAGGCAGAGTGGCTGCAGACCTCGGGACTGACCATGTCACGGCTCTGATCCTTGGAGCCTGTCATTCAAGGCCTTCAGATGACAAGCCCCCCACCCAACTGCCTTGGCAGCCCGGTGTCAGATGCACGGTTTCCTCTGTCTGGAGGGTTGTGCTCGCCCCTTGGGCCCTGCTCAAAGCCGCCCAGGACCTGCTGACCCACCGCCAGCCCTGACACTGACCAAGCCCTTCTCCCTACTACCCGCAGAGTTGGCCTGGAACTGGCTTCCACAGGAAGGAGATGCTGTTTCTGGCCATGATGGGACTGGGGGGGCTGGGAACACAGGCTTGGCAAGGGTTTGAGGATGGACAGAGCTGGTGGCCTGCTGATGGGGCACCACCATCCCAGTCCAAGGTCCGACTGGGGTTGGGCCTGACTTCAACACTGCCCCCAGGAGCGGGGGTTGGGGGGCAGCTGAGAATGACTGTTTTGCAGAAGGTGACAGGCAAACTCCCCCACTGGGGACAGACAGAAGCCAGAAAACCCTGGCCCAACATTACCTTGGTGCAGAGTGATGGGGTCTGACCACTTGGTCTCGGCCTTGGGTGAGCCACTGGCGTCCATCAGGAGGAACTTCACACTGGGGACAGGGGACACCGGGGAAGCAGGGGTGAGACGCAGAGGCCTCAGCTGGCCGGGGCAGGGCATCCCCTGCAGCCGGGCCCCAGCAACTCTCCTGTGGCAGGTAGAGGCCCTTCTTGTAGGGGCAGGCTGGGGCCATGAATACCAGTGGTGGCCTGGCCAGGCTCTGAGGCCTCTCTGGCCATGAGACCTGCACCAGCAACCCCAATCCATCGGGCAGTCACGGCTCTGGGCAGGGGCATGCAGGTTTAGCACCTCCCTTCCAGGGGCACCAAGGGGCAAAGTTTGGAGGTGGTGGGCGGGGCCTGCTCAGAGCCCAGAGCCCTGAGGGCGGCAGGAATGGAGGGAGGGGACTCTGCTGGGAGCTCTGGGAAGTCTGAGCAGAGTGACTGGGCAGGCTGGCATGGAGGGAAGCTGTCCCCACAGCGGCTGGGGAGGGGCGGGGTAGGGCTGTGGGGGAGGGGCTCGCCAGGGTGGATGAGAGGGCAGAGGGGGCGCTGAGCGGGCAGAGATGCTGTTCCTGCCGCTGGACGTTCTGTATCCCCTGTGCCCGGCCTCCTTGAGGGCACCTGGTAGCCCAGACACCAGAGAGACACTGGCTTCCCCAACCCAGCTCCACCCCAACCTCCACAGGCCCCTTGACACTCCGTGCCTATTTCTTTCTCTATGAAAGGGGGCGGGAACCATCTCTCCTGCCTGATATGCCTCCCCCTCCCATCCAGATAGATCCCAGCTGCTCTGGTGCCATCCTCCCCCTCAGGGGCTCTTTCTGTCTGGCCTCCCCAGGGATGGTACTACCGCCCCAACCTCCCGAGGGGCGGGGCCAGGTGGGCGTGTCCCCGCCCTGGCCAGAAGCCCCTCCTCCCAAGCGCAGCCCCACCCCCGCTTAGCCCGGGCAGGGGAAGGCGGCTGGGAAAGACCCACCTGTAAGGGCCAGGGCCGGGGAGCGGGGCGTTGCAGTAGGGCTGCTGTTGGCAGCCGAAGTCATTGCCCACGCGCAGCATGGAGGCACCTCCGCCACCCACCAGATCCTCACAGGGCAACTGGGCCGGCAACAGGGGCAATGTCATGTAATGGCCATCGGTCAGCAGCTGTGAGAAGGCTGGGATCTCGGCCAGGGTCTGCGGGTTCTGGAAGTCCCTGGAGGCTAAAGAATGGAGGACAGATAGGGCCAAGAGGGGAGAGACAGGTGTGCCCTGCCGACCAGGAGGCCTGCCTTCATCGGCTCTCAGCCAGCCACTGGCCCACAGGTTCTAGCCCTGACCCGCTCACCAAGCAACCCCCTCCATCCCAAGTAGACAGTACCATCCATACTGGGGCATTCTACTTCTCAGCTACACTCCCAGCACTATTTTATTCTTTTATTTTACTTTTTTTTCGGTACTGGAGATTGAAGCCGGGTGCATTCTACCTCTGAGCTACACCTCAGCCCTATTTTTTATCCTTTATTTTGAAACAGGATCTCACTAAGTAGCTGAAGCTGGCCATGAACCTGTGGCCCTCCTTGTCTCTGCCTCCCAAGTACTGGGATTACAAGCGTTTGCCACCATGCCCAGCTTGTACCAGCCTCTAAGAGCCCCCTCAGGATAAAACAGGCCAAACTGTCCACACCCACCTTTCCAACAGCTGCAGGTGGCCCCAACAACTGACGGAGCTCCAAGGACCCCGAAGCTCTCCTCTACCTATGCCCCTCACCCCAGGCCCCAGACCTGCATCACCCACCGTTGCTGAAGGCCACCACCAGCCAGATGGTGTCAGTGGCGTTGGTATGTCCATCGAAGACACAGCGGGGCTGCTCCAGGGAGAACGTGGTGGCCGTGACCTTCCCTTCCAGGTCCCAGGCTGTTATCTGCGGCAGGTAGGAGATCAGCTCTGGGGCCAGAGAGGACAGAAGAGAGCAGTGGAAATCCACATGAGGGTCTTGGAAGCCCGCTGCCCCTGGACTGCCTCTCCCAACTCCGGGTGGGCTCCCAGGGTGGGATCACTGCAGCAGGTGCCCAGTGATCCTAGGACCCCCACTCACCCAGGCTCAGGCTGGGCTGCAGCCAGCTCATGGCGGTGAGGAGCAGCAGCCAAGGGCGAGGCTGCCTCTGGGGGAGCCCCATGACAGCCTGCAGGGCACCACAGCCTCAGGGCCTGGTCTGGCTGCCTCCTGCTGCTCCCCACCCCCAACACCTCGGGCCTGGAGGAGCTGGTTAGTCAGGCTGCCAGGGAGGGCAGGAAAGACCTGTAAATATAACTGCTCCCCACCCCCACCCCCCACACACCTCTCTCCTGGCAGTCCAGCCTGCCACAGGGAGGGGTCTGGGTGGGCTCTGGTGTGGGGCAGGTCAGTGCCAGGTCTCAGGCCAGGGGACACTGGGCCCCCAGATGACCAGCAGGCCACCCCAGAGCAGTGTCTGGATTGGGACCCTCCCAGCCTCTCAGTCTGGGGGAGGAGAGCCCAGCCTCTGGAAACCTGGGCTCAGGGTTGCATGCCTGAGATTCCTGTACCAGGGGTGCCAGGAGCTTCCCTCCAGCCTCCCATCCCCACCCAGGGAAAGAGTGGGGACAGAGGGCAGGGTGCCCCAACTGCCTGCTCCAGCCCCGAGGCGGGCCCCCTGGCCCTGCTGCCCTCTCTGTGCCCTGCCCCACAACAAAGGCACTGTACCCTTGTCCAGAAGAAGAACTTGGGCTTAGAGAAAAGACTATCCAGCCCTTGGCAACTGATGAGCCCTGCACGCACTTACTTTACTCCCTTAGATCTCACTCTATGCATATTTTTCTTTATTATTTTTGTGGTACTGTAGATTGAATCCAGGGGCATTCTACCTGTGAGCTACACTCCCCCATCCCCAGCCCTATTTTATTTTTTGAAACAGGGTCTAAATTGCGAAGGGTCCTTGCTAACTTGCTGAGGCTGGACATGAACTGCAATCCTCCTGTCTCAGCCTCCCCAGTACTAGGATTACAGGTATGTGTCACCACACCTGGCTCCTATTTTATTTTTTTACTTTATTTATTTGTTTATTATTTATTTATTTTTGTGGTACTGAGAATTGAACACAGTGGCATTCCAAATAGGGCTACACTCCCAGCCCTATTTTATTTTTTATTTTGCAATAGGGTCTCACTAAGTTGTGGAGGGCCTCACTAAGTTCCTGAGGCTAGCTGCGAACCTGCAATCCTCCAGTCTTAGCCTCCCAAATGCTGGGATTACAGATGAAACAGTCTACTAAGTTGTGGAGGGCCTTGCTAAGTTGCTAAGGCTAGCCAAGGACCTGTGATTCAATCCTCCTGTCTCAGCCTCCCAAGTAATGGGATTACAAACATGTGCCATCATGCCTGGCTACACTCTATGTATATCTTAGACAGAACTCGTACACTAGAAAATTCACAGCTCAGTGGTTTTTAATATATTCATACAATTGTGCAAACACCACTAATTCCAGAACCTTTTCATCACCCCGAAAGGAAACACTATGCATTGCACAGCCACTCCCTCCCTCCCTTTCCCCTGACAACCACTAATCTACTGTCTCCATGGATTTGCATATAATGGACGTTTTATAGCAATGGGATTGCACAATATGTGGCTTTGTGTCTGGCTTCTTTCTCTCAGCATAAAGTTTACAGTAGCCATCCACAAGGTGGCAGTGTCCTTTTTCAGCTGAGGAATATTTCATCATATGCAGATACATTTTGATTCATCAGCTGATGGATATTTGGGTGTCTTCCCTTTTGGATTATTATGTTACCATGAACATTTAAGTACAAGTTTTTGTGTGGACATGTTCCTGTAGAACAACCCTGGGTCTATCCCTGGGTGTGCAATTGCCTAGTCATATGGTAATCCTTTTTTGAGGAACTGCCTGTCCCCAAAGCAGCTGCATTTTACATTCCCACCAGCATTGGATGAGCCTCCAATTTCTCCACATCCTCTCCCATGTGTCTTGTGGTTCTGAT
The DNA here is from genome assembly GCA_004027655.1 of Graphiurus murinus. NCBI lineage: Eukaryota > Metazoa > Chordata > Mammalia > Rodentia > Gliridae > Graphiurus > Graphiurus murinus. The sequence continues at coordinate 42,544 of PVLC010009644.1, read as the reverse complement.
TTGCATTTCCCCGACTAATGACATTGAACATTTTTTCATGTACTTTACTGGCAGGTTATCTTTGGGAAGGCTTTTTTTTTGGGGGGGGGGGGCGGCAGGGCCCTATTTGGAATGCCACTGTGTTCAATTCTCAGTGTGAACCGACCAGGTTTGGTGCCCAGCTGAGCTGGGGTCTCTGTCCAGGGCCTCAAACATGCTAGGCTAGTACCAGTGAGCTACACCCCTAGACCTATCTATTTTTATAATTACAGTACTGGGGGATTGAACCCAGGGACATTCTACCTCTAAGCTACATCCCCAGCCCTATTTTTTTTTTCTTTTTTGCCATATTAGGGGTTGAACTCAGGGGCATTCTATCTCTGAGCTACACCCCTAGTCCTATTTTTTATTTTGAAACAAGGTCAACTAAGTTGCAAATGGACTAAGTAGCTGAGGCTGGCCAGGAACCTGCAATCCTCATCTCGGCCTTCCAAGTACTGGGACTACAAGCGTTCACCACCACGCCTGGCTTTCCCAGCCCTATTTTTTATTATTTTGAAACAGGGTCTAAGTTGCAGAAGACCTCACTAAGTAGCTGAGGCTGGCCATGAACCTGCGATCCTCCTGTCTCAGCCTCTCAAGTAATCTGGGATTACAAGCGTATGATGCCACCATGCCCTGTTCTCATCCATTTTATTTATTTATTTATTTATTTAATTTATTATTATTTAGCGGTACTGGGGATTGAACTCAGGGGCATTCTACCCCTGAGCTATACCCTCAGCCTTATTTTTTTATTATTTTGAAACAGTCTCACTAAATTGCGGAGGGCCTCACTAAGCAGCTGAGGCTGGCCTCGAACTCGGGGATACTCTGGTCTCAGCCTCCTAATTGAAAAAAAATTTTTTTTCAGTACTGGGGATTGAACCCAGGGGCATTTTACCTCTGAGCTACACCCCCAGTCCTATTTTTTATTCTTTATTTTTGAAACAGAATCTCACTAAGTTCTGGAGAGCCTAAGTAGCTGAGGCTGGCCGTGAACTCGGATCCTTCGATCTCAGCCTCCCAAGTACTGGAATTACAAGCATGCACCACCAAACCTGGCTCAAATTGAAATTTAAAAAAAAAAAAAATTTTTTTTTAAATAGGTTCTTTCTAATATTGCAGAAGGCCTCCCTAAATTGCTGAGACTGGCCTTGAACCTGAGATCCTCCTGTCTCAGCCTCCCATGTACTGGGATTATAGGTGAGTGCCACCAAAGTTGGTTAAAGCTCCAAGGGCCGCCCCACAGAAGAGGAAAAATATGGAACGCTTCACAAATTCACATGTCATCCTTGCTCAGGGGCCATGCTAATCTTTTCTGTATTGTTCCAATTTTAGTATATGTACTGCTGAAACAAGCACATAAAATTGAATTTTTTTGTTTGAAGAGTTAATATTCTGGATATTAGACCCTCTAAAGGTATGTGACTTACAAATATTTTCTCCATCTTGACTCTCGAGTGTCCTCCAATGGTAAAGAACCAAGGCTCTGGGACAGCCAAGCGCAGCAGCATCCGGGACCCCACCCCAGCTCCTGTGCTGAGGCAGTGTAAGTGGAGTCTCAAGTGTGAACCGACCAGGTTTGGTGCCCAGCTGAGCTGGGGTCTCTGTCCAGGGCTCAGTGTCCTTCCCCACAGGGATAGCATCCACAAAGCATAGTGCCTTGGGCTCACAGTACTCTAAGGGGGCCCATGAAAATGTTCTTTTATTTATTTTTTGTGGTACTGGGAATTGAACTCAGGGGCATTCTACCTCCAAGCTATACCCCCAGCCCTATTTTTTATTCTTTATTTTGAAACCGAGTCTCACTAAGTTGTGGAGTGCCTCACTAGGTCGCTGAGGCTGGCCGCAAACCCGGATCCTCCAGTCTCAGCCTCCCAAATGCTGGGATTACAAGCGTGCGCCACTATGCCTGGCTGGAAAATGTTTTTTGGTTATTTTTTTCGGTACTGGGGATTGAACTCAGGGACATTCTACCTCCGAGCTATACCCCCAGCCCTATTTTTTATTCTTTATTTTGAACCCGGGTCTCACTAAATTGCAGAGTGCCTCACTAGGTAGCTGAGGCTGACCGCAAACCCGGATCCTCCGGTCTCAGCCTCTCAAATGCTTGGAAAACGTTCTTTTAAAGTCAGAAGTGGAAGCCAGGCGTGGTGGCACATGCTTGTAATCCCAGTACTTGGGAGGCTGAGACAGGAGGATTGCAGGTTCACAGCCTGCCTTAGCTACTTAATGAGGCTCTCTGCAACTTAGTGAGACTGTCTCAAAAAAAAAAAAAAAAAAAAAAGGAACCGGGCATGGAATGCCCGAGTTCAATCCCCAGTACCGGAAAAAAAAAAAAAATAGGGCTAGAGGTGTAGCTTGGAGGTAGAATGCCCCTAGGTTCAATTCCCAGTACCACCCCCCAAAAAAATTTTTTTTTCACAAATGGTAGCTGGGTGTGGTGGCACATGCTGGTAAACCCAGTGGGAGGCTGAAACAGGAAGATCACAGGTTTGTGGCCAGTCTCAGCAACTTAGTGAGGCCCTTCCCAATTTAGTGAGATCCTATTTTATTTTGTGGTACTGGGAATTGCACTCGGAGGCATTCTATCTCTGAGCTATATCCCCAAACCAATTTTATTTGGAACAGGATCTCATTAGGTTGCTAAGAGCTTCACTAATTGCTGCTAAAATTTGTGTGTATGTGTAGTACTGGAGATTAAACCCAGGGGCATTCTACTTCTGAGTTACACTTCCAGCTCCCCCCTTCTTGTGTACTGAGGCTTGAACCCAGCAGTATTCTCCCTCCAAGCTACACCCCCAACCCTGTTTTGTGTGTGTTACTAGGGATTGAACTCAGAGGTCTTTTACCTCTCAGCTACATCCCTAGCCCTATTTTTTTTTCTTTTTTCTTTTTTTATGGTACTGGGAATTGAACTCAGGGGCATTCTATCTTCGAGCTACACCTCCAGTCCTATTTTTTAGTTATTTTGAAAGAGGGTCTCCCTAAGTTGCAGAGGGTCCAAGTAGCTGAGGCTGGCTGCAAATCTACAATCCTCCTCAGTCTCCCAAGTACTGGGATTACAAGTGTGCGCTACCAGCCGGGCATGGTGGCGCACGCTTGTAATCCCAGCATTCGGGAGGCTGAGACCAGAGGATCCCGGTTCGCGGCCAGCCTCAGCTACCTAGTGAGGCACTCCGCAACTTAGTGAGACCCGGTTTCAAAATAAAGAATAAAAAATAGGGCTGGGGGTGTAGCTTGGAGGTAGAACGCCCCTGAGTTCAATCCCTAGTACCGCAAAAAAAAAAAAAAAAAAAAGTATGCGCTACCATGCCCAGCTTTCCCAGGCCTATTATTATTATTATTATTTTTTGCGGTACTGGGAATGGAACCCAAGGGCATTCTATCTCCGAGCTACACCCCCAGCCTTAATTTTTATACTTGATTTTGAAACAGGGTCTCACTAAGGTGCAGAGGGGCCTAAACAGTTGAGGCTGGCCGCGAACCCGGATCCTCCTGTCTAAGCCTCCCAAGTACTGAGATTACAAGGGTGCACCACCACAACCAGATGCCCTTATTTTTGAAACAAGGTCTCAATAGATTGCCACTAAGTTGCTGAGAATAGCTTTAAACCTGTAATCTTCCTGTCTCAGCCCCCCAAGTGCTGAGGTTACAGGTGTGTGCCACCCTGCCTGGCTTTTATTAAAAAGACTAAATGCCACTGGCCCACAATGGTCAGAATGTGCTAGTCCCTCCAGTCCCAAAACAGGATTGCTACTAGGTAAGAAGCCACACCATAACTAAAGGTATCTGTTCCTTCTAAGAGGGCCAAGAATTGGAACCTTGAGGATGGCCTGACCGTCTCTGGCCTGGATTTTGCCTGGCTCTACCATCTGATTAGCCTGGGCCAATCCCGGTACCTTCGCACCTCCGTTTCTTCATCCGTAACAGGGCTATGGTAACACCTGGCCTGTGCAAACATGTCTTATAAACCAGAACCCTGGGAAAGTGTGAAGGCCACTTCGGGTGATGGGCTCTGCAGGTGGGCACTGTGCATGGCAGGGAGAATGTGCCCAGGCCACGAAGAGGCCTTCCAGGTCAGTGCTGGGGGCTCTCCAGCCTCTCCGAAGACCATCTCCACTTCCCAGATAGGGTAGAAAGCACAGTGTGTAAGCTGCTTTATGGCTCTAACACAGGACCCACGTGCTGGCCACCACATGAAACCAGTGTGTGCACACGTGTACACACACACACACACACACACACACACACACACACACCTACGCTCTGCTGATAAACACATCAGGGTCTGAGGATTTTGGCTACAGAGCCTTTATTGCAAACAAAATCTGAGGTATGAGAAGCTGACTCGGAACCCACGCCCACCTTGGCTGAGGGAGGGACAACCTCCACTCATCCCAAACACCAGGCCCGGCGCTGGGGCCCAGAGCAGCTCTCCAGAGGACAGAAGGGCCCGTCCTTGCACTGAGGTAGCTGCAACTTAAGCCCCCACAAGTACAACTCCCCAGGGCTGCCCAATTCCCAAGCAGATCCCTGCCGGAAGGGGAGGAGGGGGCGAGGGGCAGGCAGAAGCCCCAGTTCCTCCTCACACCCCGTGCCCCACAATCATTCTAGCCTCTCGGGAAAGGCACATTCCTGCCCGCCACCTGGGGGCAGCACAGGCAGCCACGGGCGCTGGGGTGACCGCCAGAGGTGGGGCTGATGGGTCACTGCTGCTCCAGACAGTCCTCGGTCACCCCCTGGGCAGCCAGCTCAGCCAGCACGTTCTGCAGGTAGTTGGGGTCAGGGTAGCCGTGGCCCGTCACATTGCGGTCCATCTCTGTCTTATGGTGGATCTCGTTCCACACCACTGTATCGGTCTCGCCGGTGGTGCTGGATGTCCCAACTGTGAAGATAAGTCGCCTCTTCCAGGCCACCTTCAGGAGCTCCAGGACCTGCTCAAGAGGAGGAGGGCAGGCTCGTCAAGAGCACTCGGCTGGGTCCTGCTCCTTCACACATTCCCAGGTAAGCTCCCAGAGTCCTGGCACTCTCCCTCTCCGTGGGAGCCCCCCAAGCCCACGCTGCCCACCTGGCAGCCCCAGGATCTCCCACGAGCCCCAGCTCTGGGCCTCCCTCACCGCCTCTGCAGCATCTACACGGCTGCTCCAGCCACAGCCACGAACCACCCTTGAGTTTGCCCTCCTTCCACAGACTGTCTTGGATGAGCTGCCTCTCCCTACCCACCAGAAGCCAGGTCTCCTGTCCTCCCAGCCTCCATGCTTGGCCTTTGAGAGTCCAGGCTCAGGGCTAGGTGCAGCTCAGTGGTACAGTACTTGCCTGGTATATCTGAGTCCCTAGATTCCAACCCCAGCACAGCAAAGAGAAGAGGAAGAAGAAAAAAAAAGGTCCAGGCCCCCACAGCAGTCAGAAGAGCTTTTCTAAACTGAACACCAACAGCTCCCCTCCCACAGCAGGCCTGGAGGGCAGCCGGGACCAGCCTCAGCCTCTCCCTCCTGTGGGTTCGGCCCCTGCCCTTCCTCGAGCCCATCATGGAGCCTCCACACCAGCTGCTGTCTGCCTGGAGGGCTCTTTCTGACCTCATGTAGCTGCCAAGTCCCTCTGCAGGTCTCAGTGTAGACAGGGCCACTTGGCCATCCTGAGTCACCAGTGCCTTCTATGGCACTCGCCATCCAGACTGAGGAGGTGCACCCCAGCTGGAGCCCCTGAAGACCAGGCCATCTCCCCTGCACCCACATGGAGTTCCTGGGAAGGCCCCTGGTCTTGTCCTCTGCTCTAGGAGGAAGGTGGAATAGCAGAGCTCACGGCCAAGGCCCCACTGCTCTGCACACCCAGAGATGGCAGCAGGCTTTACCTTTCGGCCCTCCTCACTGTCTGGAAGGTAGCACTGGCGGGGAAACCCTCTGGCGGTGAATGGCTTTCCAGGGTTAGGGTGCTCAGGGCCCTGCAGGAGGAACAGATGCTAAGATGGAAGAGCTGTGGGAGGGCCCACCGCCAGCTGCAGAGGCTCACAGGACACCAAAGTCTGCCTCGCCCCTGGCTGGGTCCACTCTTGTACTAAAGTAGCCAGATCAAGTGCCCCTCAAAGAAAGGCCCAAAGTGAACGTGCCTCCCACCACGAACGTCCTCCCTTGAACAGTGCCTGTCAACTTCCCCCCATGATGCTGGGAACCCCGAGGGAGCAAGGACAGACCCTCCTCCTGCTCTGGCGACCCTCTGGGCACTGGACTATCTTCCTTCACGACCCACATCCCCACAGGCTCCTTGGGCTGCACCTTGCTGTAAGAACTGGCTGGAGCAGAGGCCCTGAGATGGGGTAACAAGCTGGATGGGAGGGGGAGGGCCAGGCCTACCTACAACTCACAGTCCCCTCCACTCAGAGGTGCCAACCTTCTCTGGAAGGTTTTCAGTCTGAGCTATGGAGAAGTGAAGGGAAACCAGAAGCGCACCTGACTCAACAAAATAAATGGACCCTAGTCTGGCTCCAGCCCCACCAGCCCCAGGCTGAGATCAGTCTTGCCCCAGGCAGGTCAAGACCTAAAGGGGCCAGGTCTCCCCTCTGGCTCTCCTCGGGACATCCACCCAGGCCTGACCTGGTCACTGAGCTGATTTCTCAAGAACTAGCATCCTGCCCAGCTCCTTGGCCCCTCCCCACCCTATACTATGCCACTGGGAGGCTCCCATCCATGGGCTCCCCAGTTCTCCAGCCCCTCAACAGCATTCTTCCTGCTTATCTGCTTTCTCTTCCGCCCAGTACAAGGATGTGTCTTCCTCCAGGAAGTCTTCCTTTGCTCAGGAAAGGATGGGGGGTTACCTCTTTCTTCCACAGCACTAACCCCCAGCACCACTCCCTCCTACTGCCTGCTGCTCTGGCCTGGGCCTCAACCCAGGGGGCGGGGCAGGAAGAGCAGCACCTGAGTGACTGACTCAGAAGTCCCTGGAGGCTCCTCTCATGGTCCCCTCACCTGGATGCCGTGAGGAATGTTGTAAACTATGAGTATCGTCCCGCAGTCCTCGTGGCCAGGGAGTGACACTTGGAACCTGAACACCTCCATCTTCCCCCGAGGCTGGGTCCCAGTCTTCTCCCCATAGATGGTTTTACAGGAAGGACACTGTAAACTCCCATCCTGAGACAAAGCAGATGCAACAGACTGAGCAGGTGGCCCCAAGTGCACCTGGACAGTCAGGCACTGCCTCAATGGGAGAAGAGGCCAGCAGGGAATGGGCTATCCCAGCTTGCCGGGCACCCAGGTGGCCTCTGATCATAGAAATTGGATTCCAACAGTTTATTCTTTTTTTTTTTTTTTTTTTTGGTGGTACTGGAGATGGAACCTGGGGGCATTCTAGCTCCGAGCTACAGCCCCAGCCCTATTTTTTATTCTTTATTTTGAAACAGGGTCTAAGTTGCAGAGGGCCTAAGCAGCTGAGGCTGGCTGCGAACCCAGATCCTCCAGTCTCAGCCTCCCAAATGCTGGGATTACAAGTGTGAGTCACCACGCCCGGCTTCAACAGTTTATTCTTGAAAGGTAAGTTCTAGCCAGGTGTGATAGTGTAATCCCAGTACTTGGGAGGCTGAGATAGGAGGATCACAGGTTCGAGGCCAGCCTCAGCAACTTACTAAGGCCCTCCACAACTTGGTGAGACCCTGTTTCAAAATAAAGAATAAAAAATAGGGCTAGGGACGTAGCTTGGGGGTAGAATGCCCCTGGATTCAATCCCAGTATGGCAAAAATAAACGAAAATAAATTTTAAAAAGCTGCTTGTGGTGGTACACACTTGTAATCCCAGAAGTTGGAAGGCCAAGACAGAAAAATTGCAGGTTTGAGGACAGCCTCAGCAAGTAGTGAGACTTCTCATCAACCTAGCAAGACCCTGTTTCAAAATAAAAATAAAATAGGTCTGAGAGTGTAGCTCAGAAGTAGAATGCCCCTGAGTTCAATCCCCAGTACCACATATACACAAAATAAATTAAAAAATAAAATAAAATAGGGCTGGAGGTGTAGCTCAGAGGTAGAAAGCCCCTGGGTTCAAGCTCTGGTATCATAGAAAAAGAAATTACGGTAACTTCTACACCACAAACTCATCACACAATTCTCATTAAAAAGGGCAAGATATCAAGACGCTGGCAATAGGTAGAAAAATTAGGGTCATGGGCAAGCTTCTAATCACCTTTAGGATCAAAGAGAAAACCCTGCAACTGATCTGCTAATGCTTCATGCTGGCTGCTACAGGATGGAAAGGGACACTGTGGAGAGGGGCCAGATCAGGCCTGAGTGGGTGTCATGTGACTTGGTTCTCTCCATGCCCCCAACCTCTATCCACCCTGGCTAAACTCCTCTTCCAGGGGTCAGCCACTGAGGGCCTGAGTGGGATTCTTCCCAAGTAGAGTAGCATGGAACTAGTCAGGTGCCTGGCTCTATATTCCTTCCAGCAGGCAACCTTGGGCATGTCCCACTCTCTGCACCTTTTTTTCTTCTCTTTTTGGCGCTGGGGATTGAACCCAAGGGCACTCTACCTCCGAGCTACCCACCCCCCCCCAGTCCTATTTTATCTTTTTAGTTTGAAACAGGGTCTCACTAAATTTCAGAGGATCTCACTAAGTCGCTGAGGCTGGCGGTGAACCTGTAATCCTCCGGTCTCAGCCTCCTAAGCGCTGGGATTACAGGTGTGCGACATCACTCCTGGCTCTCTACACCTTTTCTTCGTCAGTACAGAGCATTCGCAGAGGCAGGCCATAGGATGTGAAATGCTTCTAAGTGACAGGTGAGATAGAGCCCTGCTGCTCAGAGAAGCCCAGCCCCATTGGTCGCCCTCCTAAAGCACAGGGCAGGCCTGGGAGAGCCAGCACACCTCCAGGCCTCTGGCTGCCTTGCTAGGAGCGGTCTCACACTTGCCACCTGACCCAGCAGCCAACCCTCATCCTGTCGCAGAGCAAGGACTGCAGGCATCTTGGGGCCACTTCTGTCCAGCTCTGGCTGCCTGTTCAGGGTCAGCGAGCCTGAGACAGGGCTGTGGGGCAGGTCACCACCTGGGCCCACCCCTGGAACCTTGTTTCCGTTGCAGTACATGGCCAGCAGGCATAGCAGGTGGAAGGTGTGGCTGCACTTGGTGAGGCGGCCCACGGCCACGGGCCCAAGCGTCTTGCTATTGGTCACATCACCGTACCCAGACGCCATGGACAATTTCTCCATGCAGATGATGCAGTCCTGGAGGGAGACAACACAGGGCACACTCACCAACAGTCAGCTGGGCCTCCATGGGACAGTCTGGTAGGAAAAGGCCTTGCTTTGTTGAAATGTTGGAACTGTAGTCAAAGTTAGTCTAGTGGTCATTTGTTCTTGAGGCTGGGAATGCAGAGGAGCCACTGTGACCTATGCCTACGAAGGACTGACCAGAAGCACAGGCCAGAGTGGCAGTGGGAACAAGCAAACAGGGTGGACAGAAAAGAGAGAGGCCCTCAGAGCTGGCCTTCGGAAAGTACATAGGAGCTGGGTGGTGGCACATGCCTGAAATCTCAGTACTTGGGAGGCTGAGACAGGAGGATTGCAGGTTTGTGGCCAGCCTCAGCAACTTAGTAAGGCCATTTCAAAATAAGAGATAGGAGCCGGGCGTGGTGGCACACCCTTGTAATCCTAGCATTCGGGAGACTGAGACCAGAGAATCCAGGTTCAAGACCAGCCTCAGCTACCTAGTAAGCCACTCCACAACTTAGTGAGACCCGGTTTCAAAATAAAGAATAAAAAAAAAATAGGGCTGGGGGTATAGCTCGGAGGTAGAATGCCCCTGAGTTCAATCCCTAGTACCACAAAAAAAAAAAAAAAAGAGAGAGAGAGAGGGCTGGACATGTAGCTCCGAGGCAGAATGCCCCTAGGTTCAATACCCAAAATAAATAAAAATAAAATTAAAAAGCGGGGAGGTAGAATGCCCCTGGCTTCAATCTTCAATTCCCCCATACCAAAAAAAAAAAAAAAACCAAACTGGATAGTAAAGGTTTGGACTAAGCCTGAAAATCATCCGTGCCTTCCATCTTTTCTGGAACCCTCTCTGTACTTCCCTTTTCCCATGTTTAGCTGGGGCTTTTTCTTCTCCCAGTGCTCCTAGCCCCAGGTTCCTCCTTTGCAGTCCTCTGTCTGCAAGGCCAGTGTGCAGCTGACTGCTTAAAACGCCTCAGCAGAGCCTCTACTCACAAGATACCCCAACTACTGACCACAGTGGTCAAGACCTGGTCTCTGGTCTCATTTCCTACTTGTGCTGTTCTCATGTTTCAGAAAATTCTCTTCTTCCATTGCTCACTTGTCCATCTGACTTGTCCATTCTCTCTCTCTCTCTTTTTTTTTTGTGTGTGTGTGTGGTACTAGTGATTGAACTCAGGGGCATTCTACCCCCAAGCTACACCACCAGCCCTATTTCATTCTTTATTTTGAAACAGGGTCTCACTAAATGGTGGAGGGCCTCACTAAGTAGCTGAGGCTGGCCACAAATTCGGATCCTCCCGTCTCAGCCTCCCAAGTACTGGGATTACAAGCATGCATGCGAACCTGTGATCCTCCCAAATACTGGGGATTATAGATGTGTGCCACCATGCCCGGCTCCAGATTTTCTAACATCTCAACTCACCGGAGAAAGCAGGAAGGCACAGGCATGTCTACCTTTTAACCCCACTCCAGTATCTCCAGGACTGTCCATTCAATAGAGAAAAGTGCTGCTAGTTCAAGAGCAAGATTTGGGTTCCATTGAAACTGATGAGCCTAGCAGGCCCTATTAAGTACAGGAATCCTGTCAGTGTCCCAACAACAAGGAGACACGAGTGCCACCTGGACAAAGACCAACCTTCTTCCTGCACACACGAAGGGAGCTGAGGGGAGTGGGAAGACATGCCCAACCTTTGTCTCTGGGTCCCAACACTCAGGATGGTCCCACACTATGCCAGGGTGTGTGCCAAGAGAAAGAGCTTTGCTCAGGACCATAGCTTGTCTGTGAGACAGGAATGACTTGGGAACCCTGGCCACCTTGCCTTGGAAACCAGAGCTGGAGCATGGTGCATGCCCTAGAGATGCCTGGAAACTGGGAAGTTCCTGTGGGTAAAGAGTGGGCTGGGGTCCCCTTCATCTGGAGTCCCTCCTTGTTTACAAGAACTGCAATGGCACAGCTCCCAATGACATACCTCATCTGGGGGCATCTTCAGCTCCTCAGTATAGTTTCTGATCACCTGCTCTGGGTCTGGTGTTGGAGCCCCTCCTGGAAGAAACAAGAACGTAAGCAGTGTCCCCAAGTATAGGAGCTGAGGAGAGCGATGCCAGGGAGGAAGGCAGACAGGAAGTCCAAGCTGCCAGGAGGAAACGTTAGACGGCCAAGACGGGAAGATTAGCAGGCAAGCCAGGACAGCCTCGGCGCAGGCACAGGATACTCCCCAGCCCGCCCAGGCCACTGGCTTGGGACCCAGCCCAGCCTGGGAGGCTGTGGAGGAGGCAGAGGGGCAGAAACAGAGCAGCACCTCAGGACTCTCCCTGAGCTGCACCCCAGGAGACCAGGCCCTACTGAGGACACCCAGAAACGTCACACAGCAGCTTCAAGAACAAACTACCCCCCAGAGAACATTCTGGCAATGATGTTTATTCAACTTTTATCATTCTTATATGAAAATTTCACCAAGAGAAGGAAGTTTTGAGAGTCCAGCATGTACTGGGACCTAGCCCATGCAGGCATATGCATGTGTGCACAGACAAGAGTCATACTGATGCTGTCGTGAGACATCATCTGTCTCAGACCAGGCAGTCTCAGTCACGTCCACTCGGCTCTAAGCTGAGTGAGCCTGGGAAGCAGCTGAGACACAGCAGGAAGCGCGCCCTGGCTGCGCCCACATGCGTGAAACTGTGGAAGCCCCATACCAGGACGAGATCGCTCTAGCAGTAGGAGCATCACATGGCCAGGGTTTCTCTAGGCAGCCGCAGCCTCAGAACTGCAGCCAAGTCTGGGCAGGAGCAAAAGGAGGAATGTCGGGAGGCCCGCTCAGCCCTGAAGCAGCCACCCTGGCAGGGCTCATTTTGCCTCAAGGCCACACTGGGGATTCCTAGTCCCCAAGACCAGAAGGGGCTCCTGGTTTAAACCCAAACTCCTGGCCCTCAGCCTCTGGCCACAGAGACTTAGAAATCTGAGGGCTCAATAACTGAACTCCCTTCAGCCCACAGAAGGCCAGTGACAGCTAGGCGGGAAGGTGGCTTAGTGTAGTAGAGAGGCTGGACTCAGGACAAAAGGTTTGATTCTGGCTCTCGTGCTGTGACCACATCCTATCACCTCAGAGTCAGCTCCCTCAGCTAAAAATCCGGAGGAACAATATCTAATAAGCTGTCACTGGTGTGAGGCATGAGCTGCTACCACCTGTGAAGGGCAGCGCCCAGCAAAGGGATAACCAGATACACCCATACACACACATGCCGTACCCTCCCCGGGTACCCAATGTACTCAACATGTACTCTAGACATATCTACGCTCATATACACACATCCCCCATACACACACCAAATCTCCTCCCACACACCCATACGGACATCTAGACACTCTGATCACTGTGGCAAAAAAGCTAGACCAACATAATGACCGCCGGCACAGGGAAGCTGTCCTGGTAGCTGGGACGCTCTGCTCAGATTGAGGGGAGCCTTTTTTTTAGAAGGCTGAGTGGCCTCAGGCGGTCTCCCGGTGAGCCTGGGCTCCCCTGCAAGGACTACCTGGTCCAGCTCTGGCAAGGCCTGGCTCAGCATGCCAACCCCCACTCTCACCCAAGCAGTCTTTCAGAACTGAAGGAAGCGTCTACTGGTCACATTTCTCAAAAGGGGCTGGCCAAGAGACTGTCAACTCACAAAAGGGACATCCGAACCCAAAAAGAAAGGCCAGAGTGTCTGCAGAGAGCCTGTGCTCTTCCCTAGCAGTCTGGTCTGTCTCCACCAAGGTGGAGTGACAGCACACATGCGCAGAGCCTGGGTTGGGGCTCAGGAGCCTGAGGCCAACCTCCCTCCCCGTCCATCTCCTCACCTATGGGATAGGGGTTGGACAGTCACTGGATGTGATTAGCGCTGCCCTGGTTACTGTGTACCAGGCACTTCATGTGTCCTTCCTATGCCTCACTACCCCTGCTAAGCAAGAAGCACCAGTTCACAAACAAATCTATGTGAGGTCACAAAGCTAGGGAGGGCTGAAGCTGAGACTGAAAGCCAGGCTGGCAGGGCCGTAGCCCAGATCCCTGCAACCCACTATGCCACCTTAAAGGCCATCTGTGTTTCTATGGCCCAGTCTTGGAACAGTTTAGTACTACCACAGGCTCCTCCACACAAGTCTCATTAAAACTCCCAGCACCTTCTGTGGCTGTGAAACCCCCTTCTGCTCTGGTCACATGACAGGCAGGGCAGAGGTCACCAGGGAAACCCTTCTCAAGTGGCCCATACCGAGAGCCAGACAAGGCTGGGTAGCAAGGATGGGCTGCCATCTGGGGCCTTTCCTGATAGACACACAGGCCCTATGGAAGGGACAGTGGTCCCATGATCCCAAGCCAGTCAGGCCTTGTTCACACCTTGATGTTGATGAAGTCACAGGATCCTTGGGAATAAGCCCCTCTCACTCCAACTGTGCTGGGAAAGTTAAGATCCTAGAAGCCACCTCTGCTGCCACCTCTGCTGCCGAGCGAGGGCAGGGAAAAAGGGACGCAGGAAGATGAGAAGGGGCTTGGGGGTCAAAAGTGCAATCGGCGCAGGAGAGTCAGAGGCAGCAAGACTTGGAGGAGGCTTAAGCAGAGGCCAGAGAGCGTTTGTGAATGGGAACTACCTTTCACGGACATTTTCCTCAGTCTCTTAACTGAGCTGTGGCTTTTAGAGGTCAGACAGGAGGCGGGAGGGCTGGCGGGCTGGGGTGCGCGGCTAAAACACACAGGGAGTCCGATGGCGGACATCAGCACACTCGTCATGCCTGCACGGGTGCAAGATCAGACATGCAGAGAGGGGAGAAACGTTAGAAGGAGGCATTCAGCACACAATGTCTACGAATCCTGCGGAGTTGGAGGTGGCAACACCACGAATGGCTATCAGGACCTATAAATCTCTCCAGGGAAGGTGACCTCTGGAGGCTGCCGGGGCCTACCCGCCTGAGTTCCAGCCCAGGAACCAGAGTGCTGGTGAAATGGCTGGACTCGTCAGAGCCCTGCCCCAAATCCCCAGGTATCTGCACAAGCAACTGCCCAGCCTGTCCCCAGAGCATGCAGGGAGGGCAAAGCCACTTGCTCTAAGAGGTCGGAGGTCAGACAACCACCCTGGAAGCCTCCTGAGCAGTTCCTGGTGGCATCTCCCCAGGCCAGGCGTAGGGAAGGGCGGGGAGCAGATGAGGCAATGTGGCAGGGTGCAGCCAAGCTATGGAAACCGCCTCCTGACAGGGCTGGCCTTCCCCTGGTGGCCCCTGGGTCTGGCCATGTAGCCAGTTACTCTGCCTCCTGTGCTGTCTGTTTTCAATGCCCCATCTGGCCTACCTAGGTGACACAGCTTCAGTGACATTGCCGAGGTGGAAAACACTGCCCCTTGGAACTGCTCCCATACTGAGGTGACTCCATGGTCCTCAACACTGACTTCCTTCTCTGGTGCTCACCAGGGAGGGACCGGCAGCAGGGAGCAATGCTGAGCCTCTTCCAGAGCTCACTGCAGCCCCTGAATGGGGTAAAGCCTCTCCTAGCCTGGCCTCCCCCAACACTGCCCCTTTCACATTCCTGGATGACCCAATGCTTCAAGAGACACACCCAGTGTTCTCCTGCTGGAGGTCCTTGTTTCTGTCACACCTTCACCTACCCAGCTGTTATGAGTACCACCTCCTTAGTCCTCCCTGTCATTGGTCTGACTGGCTCAAAAGAACCTTTTCCCCAGGGGAAGGGACTCTGAGACTCTGAGCCACCCTTAGGGTGTTTTTTTTTCCCAATCCTTGATACTAGGCACACATTGGCACTGCCCTCACCAGAGGTGACTCAGAGAAGTGAGGGGCAGCCAGACCAGTGACTGCGGCCTCCACAAGAACAAAGGCTCTCAAACTGGCCACTGTGCCGGGTTGGAGACACAACAGCCTGGGCAGCACAGTCAAGTCAGGCAGGGCTGCTGTGGTGACAACTCAGCAGGAGACACTGACGTACAAAGCCTGAGCTCAAGAGCCGAGTGTAGTGGCGCACGCTTGTAATCCCAGTACCCAGGAGGCTGAGACAGGAAGATTGCAGGTTCAAGACCAACCTCAGCTACTTAGTGAGGCCCTCCACAATTTAGTGAGACCATTTCAAAATAAAAAATAAAATAGGGCTGGGGAGCTGGGCGTGGTGGCGCACGCTTGTAATCCCAACATTTGGGAGGCTGAGACTGGAGGATCCGGGTTTGCGGACAGCCTCAGCTGCCTAGTGAGGCACTCCGCAACTTAGTGAGACTTGGTTTCAAAATAAAGAATAAAAAAATAGGGCTGGGGGTGTAGCTCAGAGGTAGAATGCTCCTGAGTTCAATCCCCAGTACCGCAAAAAAAAAAAAAAATAGGGCTGGGGGTATAGCTCGGAGGTAGAATGCCCCTGGGTTCAATCCCCAGTACTACCAAAGCCTGAGCTTGGCCACCACCTGCATTCCAACTGGCAACTGGGCTTCATGGGTCACTGCAATGCCACCCACATGCCAAGGTTGTCCCTAGACTCAAATATAGCTCCCTTGGGAACTACACACAGGCACAGGTGGCAGAAAGATGGGAGGAAACAAATGGTAGAGTTTCCTTTAGGAGAATCCAGAGACTTTGCATGGACCTCATCCTCGGATGGGAACATGTCCCCCCACCTGCACCCCATTTCACTCATCTCTCAAGTGTTACCTCTTCAGGCAGGCTTTATGTCTTCCATGACCCCTGTGGGAAAGGGCCACATTTACCTCCAGCTCTCAGCAATTTCACCCTGCTTTATTTTTCTTCTTACCATTTTACCATCTGCAATGACTTATACATCTGTTTTAGTTGACTATCTCTCCCTAACCATGCATCCCACAGGAAGAGGACACTATCTGCTCATAGCCGCCCATCCAGCACCCAGAGTGGTACATGGTCTGTAGCAGGCACACTATTGTGTCTGCTGAGGAATGAAGACATCACCAGCCCACACTCAAGTCACACATATGGAAGTCTCAAAGCTGATGCCTGGAGAAGCAGCCCCTGCTCTGTGGCTCTACCCTCTTGTGAGGTCTGAAAACCACCCCAAGCTCAACATGTCACGAAAACAGCAAACAATGGATAGGCTGGGGAGAGGACGTCAAGAGTAGGTCATCAGCCAGGTATGGTGGCGCATGCTTGTAATCCCAGTACTTGGGAGGCTGAGACAGAAGGATACAGGTTTGTGGTCAGCCTCAGCTACTTCGTGAGGCCCTCTGCAACTTAGTGAGAGACCCTGTTCAAAAAATAAAGAATAAAAAATAGGGCTAGGGTGTAGCTCAGAGGTAGAATGCCCCTGGATTCCATCCCCAGTACCCTCCCCCCCCCCGACACACAAAGTGGGTCATTGCATCTTCCTCAGCAGCAAAGGCTCAAGGATAGGCCTGAGATTGTCCTCATATCCCCCAAGTCACTATCACAGTAGACAGCCACTGCTTTTTCCTCCACTCATCCAAGACAATCCCCACTTTTTTTTTTTTTTTTTTTGCGGTACTGGGGATTAAACCCAGAGGCATTCTACCTCTAAGATACACCCCCAGCCCTATTTTTTATTCTTTATTTTGAAACAGGGTCTCACTAAGTTGCAGAGGGCCTCACTAAGTAGCTGAGGCTGGCCACGAACCCGGATCCTCTGCGATCCATATTCTTGAGGCCCTGGAGAGTGAAGCCACCATTTGCAGATTCTCATTCTGCAATTGCAAATACCCATTTTCTGACACCAGAGGTCAATCTTTCATCTAGTTGAGATCCAAGCCTGTCTACCTTCTCTGGCCTCCTGGCCCAAGTTTGAGCCCAGTATCACCCTTGCTGGCTGGCTGGTCTTGGGCAGGTTCCTGAGCAGCAGTGTGAGATGCAGGCCACTGGGTAGATGACACTTCCTTTGCAGGTAGGATGTGGGGAACCTGAGCTGGCTCTCATAAGGCCGGTCCCACCCCATAAAGGAGACGGATGGGCATTATGCAGCCAGGGGAGCTGTCTGTCACCTGGAAACAGCTCCTCCAGCCCAGAGGAGACTACCCAGTCCTGCCACATGACCACCTGATTAGAAATTGACCTTCAAAACCTGTCCCTAAGTGCTCACCTCCCTGTGGCCAGGTGTGGTATCTTCCTAAACCCATAAGTGTGGCCCTGGATGAGACAGGATACTCCCAGCCTTTGTTCCTTGGGGGCTGGCCAAGCGCCTTCTTTCTCTGGTGCCCTAGAAAATGGTCCCACTGACAGGTACCACCCTGTGAGCCTTGAATTTAGAAAAGATGGCAGTCTGGCCACAAGTTCCAATCTCTTCTATTTCCCAACTGGGACCATTTTTTCCCCCACAGGAAAAATGGAGGTAAAAAACCTGCCTGGGGCAGAGGATGTACCTTAGTGATAGAGCACTCGCCTAGCATGCATAAGGCCCTGGGTTCCATCCCCAGCAACACACACACACACAGAAAATACCTGCTTACCTCAAGTATTATTCTGAGAGTCAAGGTGATGGGTGACATTAAGAACACACTGGGAGCTGGGCGTAGTGGCACATGCCTATAATCCTAGTACTTGGGAGGCTAAGACAGGAGGATCACAGATTCAAGGACAGCTTCAGCAAGAAGTGAGACTCTCAGCAACCTAGCAAGACCCTGTTTCAAAATAAAGTAGGGCTGGGGGTGTAACATGGAGGTAGAGTGTTTCTGGGTTCAATCCCTAGTACTAAACAAACAAAACAAAAATAACATACTGGGAAATGGCCTGGAGAGGACCTTAGCCTCAAGAACAGAGATGGGGGCGGGGGGGCAGGGCAGTTAGATACCAAGGTGCACCTAAGAGCCACTGAGAGAAGTGGCTTCACATCTGTATCACAGTCTCAGGGGCCACATGCAGGCCTTGCTGCTGAGGCTTGAGAAACTCAAAGTCCAGCCTGTTTACTCTCAGCCTTCTTCCTCCTCCTCCATCGCCACCCCTGCATCCATACTCACACATTCCGGCACTCAGTATAGTGTCTGACTCACCTATGGCATCAAAACTGAGTGACCAAAACAGGGCAGGAACTGTTTTTTCCCATTGGTCAGCACCAATGGTCTTGCTCACTCTTTCCTCTCAGCACCAGTAGAGGCTGACAGCTGAGCTGCTGAACTTCCCCTCCCCATGCCCACCTTCTACCACCTCTCCAGCTGATCCTCGACAGACTCCTCTTCCCAGTGTCCCCTGCACTCTCCCATGAGGGCCAAAGGGCCTCTATTCCCCCGATGACTCTCCCGATACGCACATTCCCATTCCCACTGCCTGTGGGACACTCTGCCTGTCTATACCACAGTCACTGCCCTCATCCCACCAGGCTCAGGAGTACCAATGTCATGAGGAAAAGCCCAGATTCTGGGGCCAGAGGTCTATGGCTGAGTTCCAGCTCTGGATGTCAGGGAATTTAAAAATTTGAGCCTCAGCTTCCTTAAATATAACATGGGAAGAAAACTGTCCCCCTCATAGTTACCTAGGGATGCAATGCATGAACACACACGCAAAGCCCCTAATCACTCTTCTGAATTAGTTGTCATGACAGCACTCCCAGTACAGCTACACCTCTCAGGCTCATCCCTCTATATGCTTTAAGCTCAAACTCCCTTTCTATCTCACCACCACACAATGAGGCCAGGCTCCACATGACTTCCCTGTCCCCAAGCCCAGCCAGTCTAATCACCCCATACTGCTACAGGGACTGCCTAACACAAACTCGGTGACCCAAATCCCCTCGTAAGCTGCAAATGATGATGGTTCATCACATCACTTGACATTTCAAACAATATTTCCCACAATTTACAAATAACCTCAGTGGCTCCCCAACACCTTTAAGAAGACTTATTTTGTGTGGTGCTAGGGATTGAACCCACAGCCTTGCACATGCTAGGCTATGCTAAAGCCTCCAGCCTTTTTTTTTTTTTTTTTTTTTTGGTGGCACTGGGGATTGAACCCAGGGGCAGGGGCATTCTACCTCTGAGTTACATCCTGAGTCCTATTTTTTATTCTTTATTTTGAAACAGGGTCTCACTAAGTTGCAGAGGGCCTCGATAAGTAGCTGAAGCTGGCCGCGAACCCGGATCCTCCTGTCTCAGCCTCCCAACTACTGAGATTACAAGCGTGCACCACCATGCTCGGATTGCCTCCAGCCTTTTAAAACAAATTTATTTTCAGACAGTTTTGCTAAGTTGCCCAGGCTGGCCTCAAACTTGGGATATTCTTGCCTCAGCCTCTCAAGTAGTTAGGATTGCAGGCGTGTACCACCACTCTGGCTGTAAGAGGACTTTACCCATACCCAAGATGTAAGGGTAACAATTTAAACGGAACCAAAAGGCATTTACTTAAGATGAAACTACGGCCAGATGGCTATGAGTCCCCAGAGGGACCCTGTCTAAAGTATGTCAGGACAGAAAAGTGGTTCTAATTATAATTCAATTTGATTAAAAACAACTTTAAAGGACATGAAAGGTCCATGCCAGGGTACTGTCATCATGCTCCACTTCCCCAGAAGGCTGAAGGAGGAGATACCCAAGCTCACTCCCTGTGGCCTCTTTGGGTTTCTCCGAGGACCCAGAGGGTGACAAGGCTCCCATCCCACCGTCCCCTCTCCACCAAGCCCTATGGGACACAGCCTGTTCAGGGCACCTACCTGCGAGTGCTTGCTGGAGCCTGCTGGGCTTTGGCATCTGCACGGGCACAGTGGCAGGAATGCTCCTGGGGCTGCCGGAGGGACCGCTGGGGAGGGAGGCACTTGGGGAGAAGAGAGAGCAAAGCTGAGTATGTGACCCTGACTCTGCAGAAACAGGGCAGGGAAGTGTGCTGAGCTGGGAACATGGGCTGCTCAGTAGCCTTCCTGCTTCCCCTTTCCTGGCTGCCTCTGGGTGAAGGAACCTTTGGTTCTGCTTTCTCAGGCTGTCAGACCATAAAGACAATCCTAAAAGAGGAGCTTGCAATGTTTCAAGCTCACTAGCTTCACTAAAGTGAGGCTCCTGGGGTTCCAGTGCAGAGGGGAAATCTGACAGGTGCCAACATCACCAGTAACAGGGCCTATCAGTATCATGAACTCCATGATGCAATGCTTCCTAGAAGAATATAACACACCATTATTGTTGGATTCCTGCCAAAAACACATCGGCTTAGCCTGATCATGGGAAATAATCAGACGAAGTCAAATCAAGGGACATTCGATCAGGCACCTCTTCAAAGTGGCAAGGTTGCAAAAGAGGATCAACTGGTAACTGTTCTGCCTAGATAACAGGAAGAATGACAACTGTATGCAAAGCAGGACCCTGCACAGGATCCTGGGACAGAGAGAGAGCAGGAATGGGAAACTGGAAGGAAAAAGCCATGAGTAAAAAGCGTCATACCAATGGTAGTTCCCTGGTTCTGTCGACACCATGGTTGAGATGTTCCATTAGAAGACATCAGGGGTGAAAGTGTAGCTTAGTGTTTTGTTGTGGTGGTACTAGGGATTGAACCCAGGGTTTGTTCTACCTCTGAGCTACATTCCATTCCTACCCCCATTTTTTTTTTTTTCTTTTAATTTTGAAATGATCTTGCTAAGTTGCTAAGACTGGCCTCAAACCTGCCTTCCTACTCTCAGCCCTACATACTGGGATTTACAGGCATGTGCCACCATGCCTAGCTTTGGTGTTTTTGTGAATGTTTGTGTTTTGTTTTGTTTGCAGTGCTAGGGATTAAACCCAGGGCCTCATACATACTAGGCAAGTGCTTTAATACTTACATCTACAGCCTCTTTTTTTTTTTTTTTGTACTGGGAATTGAACCCAGAGGTATTCTCCAAGTTATATCCCCAGCCCAGTTTTATTTCTTATTTGGAAATAGGGTCTCACTAAGTTGCAGAGGGCTCATTAAGTTGCCAAGGCTGGCTTCAAACCTGTGCTCCTGTCTCAGCCTCCCAAGTACTGGGATTACACCACCATGCCTGGCTCCCTTATTTTTTTGAGACAGTCTCAAGTTTCCCAGGCTGGCCTTGAACTTGTAATCCTCCTGCCTCAGTCTCCCAAGTCCTGGAAAATCTATTTTGCCTAGAAGGCACTGGGTAAGGGAGATATGGAAACTCTGTACCATTTTAGTAAATCTAAAATCGGTACAAAATAAAGGTTTTTATGAGGGTTTCGTGTGTGTGTGTGTGTGTGTGTGTGTGTGTGTGTGTGTGTTTGTGTGTGTTTTACTGGGGATGGAATCCAAGGGCATTCTACCTCTGAGCTACTCCTCCAGCCCTATTTTATTATTTCATTTTCAAACAGGGTCTCACTAAATGGAGAGCCTTAGTTGCTGAGGCTGGCTGTGAACCACCTCATGCACTACCACGCCTGGCTGATTTTTTTTCTTTTAAATGAGAGTTTGGGGGCTGGGAATATAGCTCAGCATGTGTGAAGCTGTGGGTTCCATTCCCAGAACAAATATATATACATACATATATATATATATATATATATATATATATATATATATATATATTTTTTTTTTTTTTTTTTTTTTTTTTTTTTTTTGCGGTACTGGGGATTGAACTCAGGGGCATTCTACCTCCGAACTACACCCCCAGCCCTGTTTTTTATTCTTTTATTTTGAAACAGGGTCTCACTAAGTTGCAGAGGGCCTCACTAAGCAGTTGAGGCTGGCTGCAAACCTGTATCCTCCGGTCTCAGCCTCCCAAATGCTGGATTACAAACGTGCACCACCAGGCCTGGCTCACAAATAAATTTTAACTAGTCATGGTAGCACACACTTATAATCCCAGTACTTGGCAGCCAGGCGTGGTGGTGTGCACTTGTAATCCCAGTACTTGGGAGGCTGAGACAGGAGAACTGCAGGTTCAAGGACAGCCTCAGCAAATAGTGAGACTCTCAATCTAGCAAGACCCTGTTTCAAAATAAAAATAAAATAGGGCTGGAGGTATAGCTTGGAGGTAGAATGTCCCTGGGTTCAATCCCCAGCACCAAAAATAAATAATAATCCCAGTACTTAGGAGGCTGAGACAGGAGGATCACAGGTTAAAGACCAGCTTCAACAATTTGGTGAGACTCTCAGCAACCTAGCTGGACCCTGTTTCAAAATAAAACAAAAGGGGCTGGTGGTGCAGCTTGGAGTAGAATGCCTCTGGGTTCAATCCCCAGTACCACAAAACAAATGAATAAATAATAGTTTTTTAAATGAGGGCTTTGCTCCCTACAATGACTATGTTCAAAGTCATTCATTTTAGTTATAAGTCCTCAAATGTTTCAACTGTAACAAACGTATTCCATTATGGGAAGTTCTGAGATCAATCACTTGGTTGAGGAGGCCCAAGTTGTTCCTGCCAGCTACTCCTAATTCCTGGATCCGCCCATCTAACCCAGCCCATGTTAAATGACTCAATATGACTACAAAACCTCCCACATGGTTCCTACACTGGAGCTCCCCAGGACAGGGACTTTGTTCCAGAGGGCTGGGACCAGCCTGAAGCAAAGAAGGTGTTCAGATGATGAGGGCCAGCTCCATTCCTCTACCTATACAGATGTCCACAACAAGCCACTGTCTTGGGGCCATCCCAGGTCCTGCCCTGCCCCAGCTACAAGTCCTAGATTCTGAGAGTGAAAACTTGGAGCTGGCTGACCTCATCAGAATCAGGAAACCCCACACCCAGCAGGAGCTGACACTGCCTGGTCCTCCTACAGGGTATGGAGCAGGGCAAGTGCTCCAGCATTCTGTTGAGTGAAGGCAGTTTTTTTGTTGGTTTGTTTTTGTTTTTGCAGTACTGGGGATTGAACCCAGGGGCATTCTACCTTCGAGCTATACCCCCAGCCCTATTTTTTATTCTTTATTTCCCGGATCCTCAGGTCTCAGCCTCCTGGGATTACAAGCGTGTGCCACCATGCCGGCTCTTTATTCTTTATTTTGAAACAGGGTCTCACTAAATTGCAGAGAGCCTTGCTAAGTAGCTGAGGCTGGTCGTGAATCTATAATCCTCCTGTCTCAGCCTCCCAAAAACATTGTTTTGTTTGAATTTCTTAATTCCCAGAAGATAGCTTACATAGCTGGACTACCAAAAGAGCAGCTTCTTGCCCTCCTTAGCTATTCTCAGGGTGGAAGAGGACCTAGGGTGTCCTAGTGATGCAAATAAGGACTGAGAACTAGATGCCTGAGCTATCTCGGCTCCACTGAACTTTGTGTCATTTGGGGTAAGCTATGCTCCCCCTCCTGGGAGGTTCCAACTTTTTTCTTCCTTGGAGGAAGGTGGATAATTTCTGATGGCCTTTGCAAATGAGTTGGAGGTTCCACAAGTGAGGGTGCTCAAGACCCTTACTCACCTCCCAGGTCAACTCTCCACAGAGCACTGAGCTTGAGGCTTTAGAAAATCTGGCTCTGCAATTTCACAAAATGAGTAGGCAGTGGGCTAGAGGGGCCAAGCTCATGTCTCACCCTCAGAGATGGGTCCCTGGCTGCTCTTCCCCACAAAAAGACCAGAATGTAGAGTTTTCCCTTACCAGAAAGAAACAGATCTGAGGGAGACAGCTGGTTTAGGTTCCATCACCATGGACTAGAGCAGAAAGCCAGCCTACCATGAGGCTTCCACTGGGCAGCTCATCCTAAGACTGGAGACCAGAAACTGTGACCACGTTCTGCAGAAAATTTCCCCAAATGTCACTTCTCCAGCTCCTCCCCTGCCTGTGTCCCTGCTGTGTTCAGTAAGAACCAAGCAACACAAGCATGTAGCACTTCCCAAGATGAGGACTCTCAGGATAGGACCTCAGAGCTCATCAATCCCCTCTCCAACACCCTGAGGGCTCACACAGAATACTCCCCAAGGTGGGGCACCCTTTGTCCCACGAAGTGGCTCCCTCTAGCTACTGCTCAGATAGTCCACCCCACCTCCATTTCAGGGTCTACCTACGAGGCCCCACCTGGCTCCCCTGTCTGGGACCTAATACAAATAGATCTGAAAACATGAGACATGAAGACTCTTGCATCTTCTAGGCAGAGAGGATTTGACAGTCCTCACTAAATCCTGAAGACCACATCAGTATTAGAGCAAAAGGAAACCTCAGAAGTGACCAGTCCAACTCCCTAATCAAGAGGAAAAGAGAACCATGAAAAAGGATCAGCGCTGATCCAAGGGCCTGCAGCAAGTCAAGGCTCCTACTAAACCTGTGATGCCAACCACACAGGCCAAGACAACCACAGGCAGAATGGCCTGGCTGGCAGCAGCAGGAAGAGTCCTCTCAGAGGTAAGGACAGCAGCAGCAGCAAGAACACAGCAGATGCAAGCAAATAAGGAGAGACATGTTGTATGTTAATTAGTGAGGTAGAAAGCGCCCACAGGCTTACAGCACCCAAAGCTTCTGTTCATGATCACCACCCAAGTCATCAACATGCCAAACAAGTCACCACACCCTCTATCATAGAAGACAGGAGTATGACACATTTTGGAAAGTTTTCCACCCACCATCATTAGAAACACAAGTTTTAGTGCTTAAAGGGATAAACTTCGGCTACCAGTACACTTACTTAAACCCAGCAGCTCAGTTACAAATGACACAGCATGTAATGTATTACTACATATTCCCAGGGGGCACAAGAAAATCCCACAGCCAGTTTTGCCCAGATTGAACAAGAAGCAATTTACAACTACATGCACAGGGACGTAGCTCAGTTACAGAGTCCTTGTCTAGCATTGAGAGGCCCTGGGTTCCATTCTCTAGCACCACAAAAGCTGGGCGTGGTGGTACACGCTTGTAATCCCAGTACTTGGGAGGCTAAGACAGGAGGATTACAGGTTCATAGCCTGAGCTACTTAGTGAGGCCCTCTGCAACTTAGTGAGACCTTGTTTCAAAAGTAAAGAATAAAAAATAGGTCTAGGGATGTAGCTCAGAGGTAGAATGCTCCTGGATTCAATCCCCAGTGCCACACACACACACAAAGGAAACCATAGGCATTTAAAAAATACAACAAAAAAAGATGCAACTCTGGAGGCTGAAGCAGGAGAATCACAAGTTTGAGGCCAGTCTTGGCAATTTACAGGGACCCTGCCTCAAAGTATAAAAAAGGAGCTGGGGCCGGGCGTGGTGGTGCACGCTTGTAATCCCAGCATTTGGGAGGCTGAGACTGGAGGATCCGGGTTCATGGCCAGCCTCAGCTGCTTAGTGAGGTCCTCTGCAACTTAGTGAGACCCTGTTTCAAAATAAAGAAAGAAAAAAAATAGGACTGTGACTGTAGCGGAGGTAGAATGCCTCTGGGTTCCATCCTCAGTACCACAAAAAAAAAAAAAAAGGAGCTGGGTACTTGGAAGGCTGAGACAAGAGGATCAGGCCAATGCATGGTAACTAGCAAGACCTGTTTCAAAATAAAAATATAAACTGGGTGTGGTGGCGCACGATTGTAATCCCCAGTACTTGGGAGGCTGAGACAGGAGGATCATAGGTTCATGGCCAGCTTCAGCTACTTAGTGAGGCCCTCTGCATCTTAGTGAGACCATTTCAAAATACAGAATTAAAAACAGGGCTGGGGATGTAGCTCGAAGGTACAATACCCCTGGGTTCCATTCCTAGTACCATAAAAAAAAAAAGTTACACACACACACACATATATATATAAGTAAAAGCTGGGTATGGTGATATATGTCTATAATCACAGTACTTGGGAGGCTAAGACAGGAAAATCACAGGTTTGAGGCCAGCCTTAGCAACTTAGTGAGATCCTGTTTCAAAATAAAAAATAAAAGCTGAGCATGGTGGCACACGCTTGTAATCCCAGTACTTGGGAGGCTGAGACAGGAGGATCCAGGTTCGTGGACAGCATCAGCTACTTAGTGAGGCCCTCCGCAACCTAGTAAGACCGTTTCCAAATAAAGAATAAAAAATAGGGCTGGGGATGTAGCTCAGAGGTAGAATGCCCCTGGGTTCAATCCCCAGTACCAAAATATAAAAAAATTTAAAAAAAAGCTCAGCATGGTGGTGCACGCTTGTAATCCTAGTACTTGGAAGGCTGAGACCAGATCACAGGTTCATGGCCAGCTTCAGCAACTTAGTGAGACCTTGTTTCAAAATAAAAAATAGCTGGGCATGGTGGTGCAGGCTTGTAATCCCAGTACTTGGGAGGTTGAGACCGGAGGATCTGGGTTTGTAGCCAGCCTCAGCTACTTAGTGAGGCTCTCCGCAACTTAGTGAGACCGTTTCAAAGTAAAGAATAAAAAATAGGACTGAGAGTGTAGCTCGGAGGTAGAATGCCCCCGGGTTCAATCCCCAGTACCTCAAAAATAAATAAATAAAAATAAAAAATAAAATAGGGCTCGGAATGTAGCTTGGAGGTAAAATGCCCCTGGGTGCACCCTTCAGTATAAAAAAGTAAATAAATAAAATAAAAAGGGTTGGGGGTGTAGCTCAGTGGTAGAACAATTTTGGGTTTCATCTCTATTGATTCCCCTCCCCCCTCTCCCCCTACCACAGAGCTGGGGATGTGGCTCTGTGGTAGAGCACATCTGGGTTTAATTCCCAATACAAGAAACAAACAAACAAACATGGGATTCCACAAAAGCCTGTGACGTCACTTGCTCAAATGGTAGTCCAGTGTCCACCTGCAGTCAGTTCTTGGGCTGCCTCCACCCTTGGCATGGTCTTGGGACCAGCACTGCCTGTCCTGCCACTTTCTCCCTGTGCATGCCAGGTAACTTTCACCCAGTGTGGCTGACATTCATTTGGCTTTGAGAACTTTACTGCAGCCCCTAGGGAGGACAAGTGCCAAGTGTCCTCAGTTCTCCCAGGCCTGTTGGGCAAAGGTCAGGTGCTTATCACCCCCTACCTCTGGCCTCAGACTCTACAACCTGTGAGGGGAACTGAGGAAGGACACACTACAAATTAAACACAGGACTAGCCTTGCTTTTCAAAGCCTGAATAGGCCCAGGCAAGTACAATCACACCCCTCCTAACCCCAGAAATGCCAGAGGCAACAGAGATGCACGCCCAAACCCAGAAGGCAGGCCGCTTTGAGGGTGTCTATACCGACATAGCCGGCTGGCCTGGTTCCTCCAGGCTCAGACACAGGGCAAACAGTGACATGCAAGGCCCGCCCAGCAGTCTCCTTCCTGATACTTGCCTAGTCAACACTAGTAAGGCCCAATTGGAGGGTCTGCAGGCCCTCAGGTGGGGAGAGGAGACCTAGACAAGTATTAGGGGAAGACCAATGGGATTCCTGTACCAGGAAGAAGGAACAAAGTCCCATTAAATTACCGACTCCATCCCAGAATCCCAGATCTAGTATTATTTACAACTTTGCCTCAAAATAACTCGTAAGGAAGCTGGGCTTGTTGGTGTACACTTGTAATCCTAGTATTTGGGAGGCTGAGACAGGAGGATTGCAGGTTTGCAGCCAGCCTCAGCTACTTAGTGAGGCCCTCTGCAATTAGTGAGAACTCGTTTCAAAATAAAGATTAAAAAATAGGGCTGGGGGTGTAGCTCAGAGGTAAAATGCCCCTGGGTTCAATCCCCAGTACCGCAAAAAAAAAAGTTTGTAAGAACTTTAGGAAGCCCCAGGAGGCTCACTGAAGCTGACCTCACGGAAGCTACAGTTCTGTTCACCACTGTCCTTGGCTGGTGGACAGAGCACCCTGTTCCCTGAAAGGGACTGACCCACACACTTCAAGCAGGGAATAATGAGGGATACCTGGTCGCCTGTTCGAATTCATGTGGAAGTCCAGTGGACCCAATGATACCTCCCTGGACTCCCAATTCCCAGATTTCAGCTCCACATGCCTCAACTCTAAAAGGAAAAGATGTCTTGCAAAACCCTGAGCCATCCAAGGCCCATCACCCTCCTCTACCAGACCATCCTTCTTCTTGACCACCCAAGGTACCTTCTGCCTTCCTCCTCACTCTGCCCTTTAGACAGCTTCAGGGCCACAGGGCTCACTCTTGAGGCCAGGTTTAATACTAGTTCTGCCTCTTGCTTACTGTGCTGCCAACATCACAGGCCTGGATGCGCTTCAGCTGTAAGCTGAGAATAGTACCTACCTTAAGCTATTAGGAGGAGTGATGAAACCACCCATGCAGCCTGGCATATAATAGTGCCCGGAATATAACCCGCCTTATAGAAGATGGCAGGGTTCTGAGATCCATTTGAAATAATATGAGATGCCCAAGAAACTGACCAGGAGGTCTACCCAAAATGTCCTCAAAGCCGGGCGTGGTGGCGCACGTTTGTAATCCCAGCATTCAGGAGGCTGAGACCGGAGGATCTGGGTTCGCGGCCAGCCTCAGCTACCTAGTGAGGCACTCCGCAATTTAGTGAGACTCGGTTTCAAAATATGAATAAAAAATAGGGCTGGGGGTATAGCTCGGAGGTAGAATGCCCCTGAGTTCAATCCCCAGTACCGCAAAAAACATAAAAAAGTCCTCAAGCACTGCGCTAGCCATGTGACACTGTGACACACAAGCACAGACCAAAGATCTGTAACTCTGCTCTCCAGACCTCTATGATCCTAAGTAAATAAAAGGACTGCTGATTTTAACCTGTTGGTAGCTACCAAGACTCAAGAATCAGAGGGCAGGTAGCTCCATGGGATGCCAGGCTGTGGAGAGCGGGCCATGGCACCTCAGCAGTCACATGACACATGCAAATAAGGCAACAGAGCAGGAACCACCCAGGGGTAGGTAAGTCTGCACCTATCAAGGTGAATGCTCCCAGATTAAGTAAGAATAGGTCCCATCCTGCTGACAGGGCACAAAGGGTAGACAAAATGAGCAGCAGTAGCCAAGATACCTGGCTCCACCTGAAGTGGACGATCCCGGGGTCAGGAGCAGTGATCTCAAGTGGGAGAGGCTGGAGCGGGAGAGGGACGGGTTCCCCAGGGTGGGAGGTGCCGCGCTCCAGGGGTTGGTTGTGTTCAG
Organism: Graphiurus murinus; assembly: GCA_004027655.1. Classification (NCBI taxonomy): domain Eukaryota; kingdom Metazoa; phylum Chordata; class Mammalia; order Rodentia; family Gliridae; genus Graphiurus; species Graphiurus murinus. The sequence continues at coordinate 13,453 of PVLC010009644.1, read as the reverse complement.
TCGGGGCGCAGACCTGGCCCCAGAGAGTGAGGGTTTGTTGTATGGGGCAAAGGCCTGATGGGCTCCAAAGACAAAGGTGGTCCTCTGCGAAGCCTGAGGGGCGGGGTATGCGGGGAGGTTAGTCATGGAGTGGCGGTAGCGGACTGACACAGGGCCAGTCCCACTGCCTTGGAGGCACTGGTGGCAAGAGCAGGCGACTCCCGTGTGGCCCGGTGGAGCAATGACGGTGGTCACTGGGTAAGGTGGCCCTGCTTGGCGCCGCACGCTCCGGCAGAAGCTGGAAGTCTTATTGGTTTGTGTCTGAGTGGCATAGTTGACGGTGTAGTTATACCCAAGGGGAGCCAAATCAATAAGCTGGGTTCCCCTGGCCACTTGCTGCTCCAGATAGTCACAGATGCTGGCTTCGTAGGCTGTCCAGGAACCGTCATCCCCCAGCCACTCCCAAACGATGCCCTGGCCAAGGGCTGAGTGCTGGGGGAACAGATGCCTGCGCACAGCTCGCATGGTGCCTGTTTTAAAAGAGCAGTACATATCAGTGGCGAATGTGCTAGCCAATTCCGCCTTCTGCCCCCCTCCCCCCCAAAAAAACACCCCAGGAAACTTCCTAATTCTTTTTGGGGGGGGATAAGGGTGCTAGGGATGGATAGAACCCAGAACCAAACACATGCTACACATCTCTGTACCACTAAGCTACAACTTTGCAACATAATTCTTTTTTTTTTTTCTAACCAAGTAAGACAAAACGATCATTGTAGATGTATGATCATGACCTAAGGGCTTATGTTGGCTAGTCTTTCCAGATTTAGGGGTAGAACATAGAGAAAAAAAAAATTTCTAAGCTGGGTATGGTGGCATACACTTGTAATCCCAGTACTTGGGAAGCTGAGATAGGAGAATCACAGGTTTTGTGGCCAGCCTTAACTCCTTATGAGGCCCTCCTCAACTTAGTGAGATCCTGTTTCAAAATAAAAAATAGCCTGGCATGGCGACACATGCTTGTAATCCCAGTACTTGGGAGACTAAGACAGGAGGTTTGCAGGTTCACAGCCAGCCTCAGCTACTTAGCGAGACCCTGTTTCTTTTTTTTTTGCGGTACTGGGGATTGAACTCGGGGGCAATCTACCTCCGAGCTATATCCCCAGCCCTATTTTTTATTCTTTATTTTGAAAAAGGGTCTCACTAAATTGTGGAGGGCCTCACTAGGTAGCTGAGGCTGGCTGCGAACCTGGATCCTCAGGTCTCAGCCTCCCAAATGCTGGGATTACAAGCATGCGCCACCACGCCCAGCTAAGTTTCAAAATAAATAATAAAAGCCAGCTGCGGTAGCACACACTTGTAATCCCAGTACTTGGGAGGCTGAGACAGGAAGATCACAGGTTCAGGGTCAGCCTCAGCAGTTTAGTAAGGCCTTCCACAACTTAGTGAGACCCTGTTTCAAAATAAAAGAATAAAATTGGGCTGGGAGTGTAGCTTGGAAGTAGAATGCCCCTGGCTTCTATCCAGTACTTGGAAGGCTAAAACAGGAGGATCCCAAGTTCAAGGCCAGCCTCAGCAACTTAAGGAGACCCTGCTTCAAAAAAAAAAAAAAAAAGCTGGAGGTGTTGCTCAGAGGTAGAATGCCCCTGGGTTCAATCCCCAGTACAAGGGGGAAAAAAAAGTTAAAGTAAAAAAATCAACTAGCTGGGCGTGGTGGCGCACACAGCATTTGGGAGGCTGAGACCAGAGGATTCAGGTTCTCGGCCAGCCTCAGCTACTTATTGAGGCACTCCGCAACTTAGTGAGACCCTGTTTCAAAATAAAGAATAAAAAATAGAGCTGGAGGTATAGCATGGAAGTACAATGCCCCAAGTTCAATCCCCAGTACCGCAAAAACCTAAAACAATATCAATTTTGGCTGTGCTTTAAATAGCACCTGCCAAAAGACAGATTACTAAAATCCCCCCCTCTTTGTTTTTGAGGTACTGGGAATTGAATCCAGGCGCATTCTACCTCCAAGCTACACCCCGAGTCCTATTTTTTATTCTTTATTTTGAAACAGGGTATCACTAAGTTGTGGAGGGCCTCACTAAGTAGCTGAGACTTGCTGCGAACCTGCAATCCTCCTGTCTCAGCCTCCCAAGTACTGGGATTACAAGTGTGCGCCACCAACTGCAATTCCCTTCTAACAAGTCTCCTGACCTCAGTCCTTGCCTCTATCCCAGTCATCAAGGGTATACTCCTGGCCCCCAGATAAGATACTGTCACTCTGCTGTCCATGTGTGGCTGCCCCTTTCAGGATAAAAGTCAAAGTCCTCCCAGAGAATGGAAAGTACAAACAAACTGCTCCTCTTGTGCTGCAGGTCTGTCTCTGTCCTATCCCAGTGACCTGGCCAGCTGAGCTCAAACTCCAAACTGACCTCTGCTGGTCCATGACACCCCATGCCCTGCTGAGCACTTATTGCTATTTACAGCAATCCACAATATCCATGTTCTCAGCTGACTGACATACCATGAAGGCAGGGACCCTTATCTGTACCTGCCTGAGCAGGAGGCACAGCAGTCAAGACAGGAATCAGAGCAGAGTGTCTCAAAGTCTCTACACAGTGCCTCTCTGGGCCAGTAATGCTTTGTTGTGAGGCCTGTCCTATGCATTGTGAGATGGTTAGCAGCATCCCTGGCTTCCACCTGCTAGATGACAGAGCCCCCACCCACCCAGTCATGACAATTGAGCATGTCTCCAAATACTGTCAAATGTCCTGGGAACAAAAACCACCTCAAATGAGAACCACCAGATTAAAAGGAAAGGGGCAGATCCAAGAGGAAGTTAGTGGCCCTGTTCTCAATAATACCAACCAACACATATTACAAGCCAGGCATGGTAATGTAGGCCTGTAATCCCAGTACTTGGGCAGCTGAGACAGCAGGATCACAGGTTTTAGGACAGCCTCAGCCACTTAGTGAGGCCCTGTTTCAAAATAAAATTTTTTTAGCCAGGCGTGGTGGTGCATGCTTGTAATACTAGTAGTTGGGAGGCTGAGACAGGAGGATCAGGGTTCGTGGCCAGCCTCAGCTATTTAGTGAGGCCTTCCGCAACTTAGTGAGACCCTGTTTCAAAATAAAGAATAAAAAGTAGAGCTGGCAGCCAGGCGTGGTGGCGCATACTTGTAATCCCAGTACTTGAGAGGCTGAGACAGGAGGATCTGGGTTCTTGGCCAGCCTCAGCTATTTAGTGAGGCTCTCTGCAACTTAGTGAGACCCTGTTTCAAAAATAAAAAAAGAATAAAAATAGGACTGGGGGTGTAGCTTGGAGGTAGAATGCCCCTGGGTTCCATCCCCAGTATCGCAAAAAAAAAAAAGTAGGGCTGGGGATGTAGCCGAGGTAGAATGCCACTGGGTTCAATCCCCAGTACTGCAAAAAATAAATAAAAATAAATTTTTTTTAAGAAGGCTGGAGGTGCAGGGCATGGTGGTGCATGCTTGTAATCCCAGTACTTAGGAGGCTGAGACAGGAGGATTGTAGGTTCACGCTACATTCCCAGCCCTATTTTTTATTCTTTATTTTGAAACAGGGTCTCACTAAGTTGTGGAGAGCCTAAGTAGCTGAGGCTGGCTATGAACCCAGATCCTCCTGTCTCAGCCTCCTAAGTACTGGGATTACAAGCGTGCGCCACCACACCCAGCTGAGCCTCAGCTACTTAGTGAGGCCCTCTGCAACTTTGTGAGACCCTGTTTCAAAATAAAGAATAAAAAATAGGGCTGGGGATGTAGCTTGGAGGTAGAATGCCCTGGGTTCAATCCCCAGTACCAAAAAAAAAAGGGGGGGGAGGGAGAAGCTGGAGTGCCCCAGTTCAATCCCTGGTTCCAAAAACAAAACAAACAAAAAAACAAATGCTCAGAGAAACAAACTAACCTGCTCAGGTCACACAGCCATTCAGCAGTAGAACTACAATTCACTGCCAGACTCTCTTAACCACCATGGCATAACACCTCCCTGTGGGCTGGCTTGGGAGAGGCCTCAAATCCCTACAGGTCAAGGCAGGTATCTCTGGTTTGGGACACAGGGGCAAGGGGGCAGGAAGGCCTCTGCAATGTGCTCCTATAGCATCCTCTACTACAGAGGGTACATTTCACCTGGGTGATAGCTATTCTCACAGCACCTACGTCTCTGCAGCATTCATTTTAGGAGTAGGGATGAAGCTTTGCAAGTCATATACATAATCCCAACACCCCACAGGGCACCTGACACAGAAGGCACGCACCAAAGGCAGAAGCATCTTACCAGTGTCCTGGCGGAACTGGGTCCAGCTGGGAAGGTCAATGATGTATGGGGCCAGTGAGGGGTCAGCCTGGCCTAAGGGGATGCTATGGGCCAGGCTCCCCAACCCGAAGCGCTGGCCCTTCTGCTGGACAAACTGCTGCTCGATGTAGCTGCATACAGTAGCACTGTAGGGGTGCCAGGTGCCCAGTGCATCCTGCCATTCCCATACGGCCACTGCCACAGGGCTGGCGTACACCTGTGACAGAGAGGTACTTGGGGCCATGGCCATCTTCCCCAGGACTCTACTTTCCCAGATGCCTTCAGACCACTCTGGACAGCAGTCTTGGGTTCATTGCCTGGCACCTCCAACAGACCTGGAAACAGAACAGACACAGCAGTTATCCCTGCACATCAGTGCAATGGGGAAAAAAACCTATCGAGCTTCTTCTCCCCCAAATACTTAAGGGTATCATGGATAAGTACCTGATCCCATCTCTTTGCTCTGGCAGCCAGGAAGAATTTCTAGTCAGTCCTGTAGCCTATCTCCCTCCGTAAAGGCTCAGAAAGATATATTAGAGTAAATTTGGAATGCTACTTATTACTACAGCTTCTATCTTATTTTCAATGATTTCCCTTTGACCTAGTTATTTAGCTTTCACACTGTCTGCATTTTTAAGTCCCTGTAAATCCTTATGAATAAAATCATCATGACCCTCAAACTTGTGCAAGGAGTCTATGGTTCCCAGCGCAGGTCTGTGAAATATGAATGACTCCCGCTACTGGTGCAGCAGAGGAAGCATTGTGTCTCGGGAACAACCACGGGCTCCAGGCCCCCAGGAGCACTGGCAGAGTTGGGAGTGAAGCTCAGGTCCTGGACCCTCCCCATCTCAAGGCTGCCTGAGTATCAGATACCATTAATCACAAGAGGCCTAGATAAACATTAAAGTGCTCCTTCCAGCCTCACCTCATCCCATTCCCTTGCCAGGGCCTTGCCTACCAACTGTCAGGCCCCCACATCCAGAGCTCCCACTTGTCCTGTGGACATTCTGCCAGTTGCTCCAGTTGACCCATTCTTCACAGCTCAGCTTGGTCACTCAGGAAGGTTTCTCCTGACCACCTGTCACTTAAGCTCACAGTCCTCTGTACTCCTTCCTGTCACCAACCCAAACTCCACTGACCAGGTGCACAGATGGGTATGAAGCTGGTCCATGTCTTCCTGTTCCACCAGATAGCTGATGCTCTGTTCACAGCTGTATGGCCAGGGTCCAGCAGGGGCCTCGCCACATGCCTAGCTTTCTATACACGTTTTAGCTCAAAACATGGCTGAATGGCCATGGGCAATGACTCCAGCATGCACCCACAGCTGTCCCAAGAGGAAGCCTGCCAGTGCACTGGATTGTGGCCCCTGGAGCACTGGCTCTTAGAATACAAGAATATGGTCCAACCCTTAGTGACAAACACCAGATACACTCGGCTAAACCTCAGACTAAAAGGACAGCATTTCTCCCACATTAGGACAAGAAACCAAGGCTTAAAGAGGTCTAGGGACTTACAAAGCTGGACATCTAAGGCTGTGCCTAAATTGCAGGAACCCTCCAGGTTTCAAAAGAAGGCTAAGACCATGGCCTGGATGTAAGAAAGATCTACAGCAGCCTGAGAAAATGAAGAGGTCTGGGCCCATGAGTCAAAGAGAAAGGAAGAGGCCTGGGCTCATGAGTCAACGTGCCTCAGACTTACAGTATCATCTTGATAAAGGTAGTAGGTTCTCCAAGCTTGCTTGCTTTCATTTGGAATATGGAGATATCAACGATGACGTTAAATGCTTTTCATGGGGATTAAGACAGACAACATAAAGCACTAATGCAGTGCCAGGCCCACATCAGATACCCAAAAATTTCCACCTCAGCCAGGTACAGTGGCGCATACCTATAATCCCAGTACTTGAGAGGCTGAGACAGAAGGATCACAGGTTCAGGGATAGCCTGAGCAAGTAGTAAGACTCTCATCAACCTGGTGAGGCCCTGTTTCAAAAAAATAAAAATAAAATAAGGCTGGGGATGTAGCTCAGAGATAGAATGTCCCTAGGCTCAATCCCTAGTAACACACACACACACACACACACACACACACACACACACACACACACACACACACAAAGGCTTGGCATGGTGACACACACTTGTAATCCAGTACTTGGGAGGTTGAGACAGAAGAATCGTAGATTCGAGGACAGCCTCAACAAGTCAACCTAATAAGACTCTGTTTCAAAATAAAATAGGGCCAGGTGTGGTGGCACACCCTTGTAATCCTAGTACTTGGGAGACTGTGACCAGAGGATCCGGGTTTGTGGCCACCCTCAGCTATTTAGTGAGGCCCTCTGCAACTTAGACCCTGCTTCAAAATAGATAAAAAATAGGACTGGGGCTGCGCGTGGACGCTTATAATCCCAGTACTTGGGAGGCCGAGACCGGAGGATCCAGGTTTGCGGCCAGCCTCAGCTACTTAGTGAGACCCTCCACAACTTAGTGAGACCCTGTTTCAAAATAAAGAATAAAAAATAGGGCTGGGGATATAGCTCAGAGGTAGAATGTCCCTGGGTTCAGTCCCCAGTACTGAGACAGACAGGAGAATAACAGGTTTGAAGTCAGCTTCAGCAACTTAAGATCTCCATAACTTACCAAGACCCTATTTCCAAACAAAAAAAATAAAATAGGGCCCAGAGGTAGAATGCCCTAGTACTGAGGTTCAGTCTTCAGTACTGAATAAAATAAAGTCGAAAAAAATATAAGATAAAAAGAGCTAGAGGTGTGGCTCAGTGGTAGAATGCCCGAGTTCCATCCCCAGTACCATACACACAAGCCTCCACCTCCCTCCCTTTCCTACCCCACCCCACCAACTGCTCCTCAGAGTCTGGATGAAGGGTGGTGGTAAAAGGCAGTGCTGAGGACAAGAGAAGTCAATCGGGCATGCAAGGATGCTGAGCACACCTGTGGGTGCCAGACCTGCCACTGTGCCAAGGCCTCCAACAAAAGCCCAGATGCCACTGGGGAGGATTAGACCTGGGTGCCCTGGGGATGGCTGGCTTAGCTCAGTCTCTGCAATTAGAAGTTTCTGTAAACACATCACAGTACAAATCAGAGGACTGGTTTCAGAGCCAATTATTCCTGACGTGTCGCTCACCTCTCAGGCAGCTGAGGCCTCTCCTCTCCTATCAGCCCACAGGGTATGTTCTAGCATGTCTGCCCATCCCTAGATGAACCAACTTGCAGACCTCTGCAAAACAGCCTGAGAAATACAGGGAAGAACTTTGGCTAAACTTAACATGAAGGTGCGAGGCCCCACAGATGCAGGGCCTGATGGGGTACTGTAGACCCAAGATGAGGATGACATGCCACACAAACCCCTCTGTGATCAGCCCATCTCCACTCATACTAGTCCCTCCACCTTTGGGACCTCAAGTCCAGCCACATTCTAACAAGTGCCAGAACATTTGGAGCTACTTCCCAGCCCAGTTATTGATCCTGCTGGTGCCTAAGTTCAGAATTCCATCAGGAGCACCTAAGCAAGCACACCAATCTTTCCAGACTCAACTATGGTGTCCTCCTGAGCCCTCTGACTAGCACCCTCACAGTGAGGGCTGACTCCACCCTCCTGTCACCTTCATCAGAGACCACATTCATCCCAACACAAGTGCACTTACATTGAGTCTCCCCATTGGAACAGGACTACCCGAGAGCAGAACTCGGGCTAACACCAAGCTGAGGCTGCAGCTCTTCACATGTCCCGCATCTCATCTCTAGTACTCAAACCCCAGAGGACAAAGCGAGTCTTGCTCCAGGAACATGGCCCCTTTGAGTCAGTGCCCAGACACACCCACTGGGGTTCCACTTACACCTAGCAATTAGGCACAATACAGCAGCATGTCAATGCACCATTCCCTGTAGCAGCCTCAGCCACTGTGAGGCTGTTCAAAAACCTAATTTGTTTTAGCACCTAATGATAGGGGCTATTTAGAGTCTTCTTAATTGTGAAAATTATTATTATTATTGGCTATAGAAAAAAGCCTCAATCTAGAAGCAAATTAAACACCCTACAAAATGAGAAAAAAAATTTTTTTAAGTCCTAGGAAGTGAACCTAGGGCTTCCCACATGACAGGCTACACCCCCTACTCCAATATGGGGACTCTTAAATCAGTAAAGGAACATCTCAATGATGCTAAAGAAGTCAGTCTTTTTTTGCCAGGGGTGGGAGTGGGTAATGGTGGTACTGGGGTTTGAATCCAGGCATTCTACCTCTAAGCCACACCCCCAGCCCTTTTCATTTTTTGTTTGGAAACAGGGTCTTATTAGGTTGCTCAGAGTCCTGTCTCAGCCTCTGAAGTACTGGGATTACAGGCATGCACCACCATGCCTGGCTTTCATATCAGTCTTTTAAAAAAAAATGTAACCAGGCTTGGTGGTGCACACTTGTAATCCCAGTACTTGGGAAGCTGAGACAGGAGGATTTCGGGTTTGCGGTCAGCCTCAGCTATTTAGTGAGGTCCTCTGCAACTTAGTGAGACCCTGTTTCAAAATAAAAAATAAAAAACAGGGCTGGGAGTGTAGCTCAGAAGTAGAATGCCCCTGGGTTCAATCTTCAGTACTGGAAAAAAAAAAAAGTTTAAGAAAAGCTCACAAAAGGCCTAAGGACCTAAGAAAATGCTCATGACAAGTTAGAAATACAGTATACACAACTGCACCTGTACACTAGGCTCTCAACCAGTGACTGCCAATGTATCAGGTACATACTATGGGACACATGCTCGGCCTGGTGTTTCTGTAATTCCTTTCTCTCAAACCTCACTCAGTCACTTTCAAAGGTAGAAATTAGCTCTACTTTACAGACAAGGGAACAAAGGCCCAAAGAGATTAAGTATTTACCCAAGGTCAAGTACCTAGTCTGTCAAACCTAAATCCATGCCATTCTTTCTACTTTATATAAACTTTTTCTGGTGGGGAGGGGGTACTGGGATTGGTATCCCAGAGTGCTCTACTTTTGAGCTAAACTCCCAGTCCTATTTATTTATTTTGTGGTACTGGGAGTGAACCTAGGGGCATCCAAGTTACACCCTCATTTTATTCCTTTATTTTGAAACAAGGTCTCACTAAGTTGCCTATGGTCTAAGTTGCTGCGATTGGCTGCAAACCTGTGGTCCTCCTGTCTTAGCCTCCCAAGTACTGGGATTATAAACCTGTGCTACCACTTTTTTTTTTTTAATACTGAAGATTGTACCCAGAGGCATTTTACCATCGATCTACACTCCCAGCCTGATTTTATTTCTTATTTGGAAATAAGGTCTCACTAGGTTGATGAGTCTCACTACCTGCTGAGGCTGTCCTCAAACCTGAGATCCTGTCTCAGCCTCCGAAATGCTGGAATTATATGTGTGCACCATGATGCTCAGCTCTAAGATCAGTATTGAAAAGGATAGAGGACTAGGGATAGTTTGGGACTGGGCTACAACTCAGTGGTAGAGCACTTATGTACAAGACCCTGGTACCGCAAAAGTAAACAAACATTGTAATCCCAGTACTTGGAAAGCCAACAGAAGGATCTCAGGTTCAAGACCAGTGCCTATTTAAGTTAGCCAGACCCAGCTGGGCATGGTGGCGCACACTTGTAATCCCAGCATTTGGGAGGCTGAGACCGAAGGATCCGGGTTCGCGGCCAGCCTCAGCTGCTTAGTGAGGCCCTCCGCAACTTAGTGAGACCCTATTTTCAAATAAAGAATAAAAAATAGGGCTGGGGGTATAGCTCGGAGGTAGAATGCCCCTGAGTTCAATCCCCAGTACCGCAAAAAAAAAAAAAAAAAAAAAAAGTTAGCCTATTTCAAAATTTTAAAAAAATTGTAGCTGTGTTGTGGGATACCCGGTCCCACATGTGGGTCCTTGGCATCCGTGATAAAAAGAATTTTAACACGTGCCAGTGAGGATCAAAAAATAGGAGTTTATTTGGAAAGTAAGGGGATGGGAGAGAAAGACAGGTGAGCGGGCATCTTCCTGTCCCGATATACTTCCCAGGTCCCAGCAAAAAGGAAAAGGGTCGAGGCGTGGTTTTCTCCTTTCCTTTATAGTCTTGTAAGAGGGGTGGACACAGAAGAGATCTGGACCTCCTCCTTCTTCAGGTATAGGTGGAAGGTGAGTAGGTGGTCCAAGCTGGGCCCACCTCTTTCTCAGGTTTTAAGATGGGCTTGGCTGTAAATTTCCAGTGTCCTGTTGCCCCTGGCTCGTAGGTGGGGGGCAGGGCCCAAGGTACTTCCAAACTTTGGCTGTAAATTTCCAGTGTCCTTTTGTTCTGGCTTAGGTGGGGGTAGGGCTTTCAGGGATTAGGATGTGGGGCTTCTTTAGAAAAAAAACTTCCAAGGGGTGGAGTTATCCCAAAACTCCAGATTTTAGAAAACTATATTTTCCTTTCCCTCCCAATGTCTCCTTTCTGCCTAAATTATTCCTTCTATCCTACATCAGCTGGACGTTGGTGGCACACACCTGTAATCCCAGTATTTGGGAGGCTGAGACAGGAGGACCACAGGTTCAAGACCAGCCTCAGCAACTTAACAAGGCCCTCAGCAACTTAGTGAGATCCTGTTTCAAAATAAAAAATAAAATAGGGCTGGGGGAGCCAGGCCTGGTGGCGCATGCTTGTAATGCCAGTACTTGGAGGCTGAGACAGGAGGATTGCATGTTTATGGCCAGCCTCAGCTACTTAGTGAGGCCCTCCACAACTTAGTGAGACCCTGTTTCAAAATAAATAAAAAATAGGGCTAGAGGTAGAGCTCGGAGGTAGAATGCCCCTGGGTTCCATCCTAGTAACATACAAAATAAAAATTTTAAAGATTAGGGGTATATCTCAGAGGTAGAATACCCGAGTACAATCCCCAGTACTACACAAAAATAAGAGAGACTTCTGAGGGGTGTGGGTTGGAAACTAGCCACAACCAAGCGACTTCTAGAACCTCTTCCCATCTCTGATTTCACCAACATGGGCTGAATATTCCAAACTCAAACCACCTCATTCTTCAAGGCCCCCCCCTTTTTTTTCTTTTGTGGTACTGGGGATTGAACCCAGGGGCATTCTAGCTCCAAACTATACCTTCAGCCCTTTCCTTATTTTTTTGTGGTACTGGGGATGGAACCCAGGGGTCTTCTACCCCTGAGCTATACCCCCAGCCTTATTTTTTATTTGGAAACAGGATCTCGCTAAGTTGCTGAAAGCCTAAGTTGCTCAGGCTGGCTTAGAACCTGTGATCCTTCTGTTTCTGCCTCCCAAGTACTGGGATTACAGGTGTGCACCATCACACCTGGCTTATTTTTTGTTTTGAAACAAGATCTCACTAGGTTGCTGAGAATCTTGCTACATTGCTAAGGCTATTCTCAAACCTGTGATCCTCCTGTCTCATCTTCCCGAGTACCAGGATTACAGGCATTTGCCATCACACCCAACTTTCCTCGGCACCTTTAAAAAATCTAGTATAGAGATGGGCATGGTGGCACATGCCTGTAATTCCAGTACTTGAGAGGCTGAGGCAGGAAGACTACAGATTCGAGGATAGCCTTAGCAAGTAGCAAGACTCATCAAGCTAGACCCTGTTTCAAAATAAAAATAAAATAAGGGTGGGAGTATAGCTTAGAGGTAGAATGCCTTTGGGTTCTGGGTTCAATCCCTAGTACCACAAAGAAAAAAATTTTTCCTGGTAAAGTAGAACACTGGATACACTTGTGTGTGGGATCTGACATTCCCAGGTCTTTGTGAGGCTTCCTGAACAGAGCCCTATCTGCACTCTAAGGAATCTTTGAGAAGAGTTCTGCCTTCAGGTCCTGTTCAGTGTCAGATGGTAAAGTGTGGAGTTTCAGTTCCCTGTCATTCTTGAAAACACCCAAGGGAGAAGTGGTTTAAAAGCAGTGATTGGCAGCCTGGACCCTGGTGGCCTATGTGTATAGTCCCAGCTACCCAGGTAGGAGGGTCCTGAGTTGGAGGCCAACCTGGGCAACTTAGTGAGACTCTGTCTTTTTTTTTTTTTTTTTGGCAGTACTGGGGATGGAACTCGGGGGCATTCTACCTCCAAGCTCCACTTCCAGTCCTATTTTTTATTCTTTATTTTGAAACAGGGTCTAAGTTGTGGAAGGCCTCACTAAGTAGCTGAGGCTGGCTGCAAACCTGTGATCCTCATCTCTCAGGCTCTCAGCCAGGGGCATTCTACCTCTGAGCTACATCCTCAGCCCTATTTTATTTTTATTTTGAAACAGAGTACAGCAGAGTGTGGTGGGGATGTTTGTAATCCCAGTACTGGGAGGCTGAGACAGAAGGATCACAGGTTAAAGGACAGTCTATAGCAAGATCAAGTCCATTTCAAAATTAAAATAGGGCTGGGGAGCTGGGTGTAGTAGAGTATACTAGTAATCCTAGTACTTGGGAGGCTGAGAGAGGAGGATCACAGGTTGGTGACCAGCCTCAGCAACAAGAGGCCCTCCTTAGTGAGACTCTTTCAAAATAAATAATAAAGCCAGGCATGGTGGCACACGCTTGTAATCTGAGAATTTGAGAGGCTGAAACAAGAGGATAGCATGTTCATGGCCAGCCTCAGCTACTTAGCGAAGCCCTCTACAACTTAGTGAGACCCTGTTTCAAAATAAAGAATAAAAAACAGGGCTGGGGATATAAGAGGTAAAATGCCCAAGTTCAATCCCCAGTACAGCAAAAAAATAAAAATAAAATAGGACTAAGGATGTAGCTCAGAGGTAGAAGGCCCTTGGGTTCAATCCCAGTATCACAAAGAAAAAAAAAAAAGAAAGAAAGAAAGAAAGAAAGAAACAGAAACAGGTTCTCTCTAAGTTGATGAGAGTCTCATTACTTGCTGAGGCTGTCCTTGGACCTGTGAACCTGTGATCCTTATGTCTCTGCCTCCCAAGCACTGGGATTACAGGAGTGCATCACCATACCCATCTAGAAATTTTGTTTAGAAAATACAAATTAGAGCCAGGCGTGGTGGCGCACGCTTGTAATCCCAGCATTCGGGAGGCTGAGACCGGAGGATCCGGGTTCGCGGCCAGCCTCAGCTACTTAGTGAGGTCCTCCGCAACTTAGTGAGACTTGGTTTCAAAATAAAGAATAAAAAATAGGGCTGGGGGTATAGCTCGGAGGTAGAACTCCCCTGAGTTCAATCCCCAGTACCGCAAAAA
>PVLC010009643.1:29764-53440 GCA_004027655.1 Graphiurus murinus | reverse complement strand
CCCAGGAGACCCAGATTCTTCAGGCTAAAGGGAGTTTGAACCTGAAATGAGCTAGATAATTGCCCCAATTCTCTATTCCTTATTGAAGAGGTAGTTATAGGCCGAGGGGTCCAAGGGGCCTCACTTTTATGGACATTGCTCCAAGTCAAAAGAATATATTATACACATGCAGGCCGAGACTCACACCCTCCAACCTAGACGGGCTTGCTGAGAACAAAGCAGGTTTCCTCCTCCTCCCCCCTCCTTCTCCTCCTTTCTTCTCCTCTTCCTCCTCCTCCCCTTCACCCTCTTCCTCCTTGATATTAATAGCTACTATTTACTAAATGCTCCCTGGGTGCCGGGTATTGTGCTAAATTCTAGGCACATGGTACATTAATTAATCATTACAACAACCTTAAGAGTTAAGACATCTAAGCTAAGATTTTGCAGATACAGAAGCTAAGAGTTACTTTTTTGGCAGTACTCAGGATTGAACTCAGGGGCGTTCTACCTCTGAGCTACACCCCCAGCCCTATTTTTTTTTTTATTCTTTATTTTGAAACAGGGTCTTACTAGCCGGGCGTGGTGGTGCACGCTTGTAATCCCAACATTCGGGAGGCTGAGACCGGAGGATCCGGGTTCGCAGCCAGCCTCAGCTACCTAGTGAGGCATTCTGCAACTTAGTGAGACCCAGTTTCAAAATAAAGAATAAAAAATAGGGCTGGGGGTATAGCTCCGAGGTAGAATGCCCCTGAGTTCAATCCCCAGTATCACAAAAAAAAAAAAAAAAATAGGGCTGGGGGTGTAGCTCGGAGGTAGGATGCCCCTGAGTTCAATCCCCAGTACTGCAAAAAAAGAAAAAGAAAAAAAGAAACAGGGTCTTACTAAGTTGCAGAGGGCTTCACTAAGCAGCTGAGGCTGGCCATGAACCAGATCCTCCCATCTCAGCCTCCCAAGTGCTGGGATTACAAGCATGTGCCTGCTTTAAGAGTTACTTTTTTGAGCATGAAGCAGGTTCTTGTGTGTGTTCAGTAAGGTTGATACTGGCAGATCTGAATATTCAAGAGTATAACTAGATGGAAACAAAGAAAATTGAGAATGAGAAGGTCTTAAAGTTTTGAATCATAGAATGTTTTAATAGAAGGCAGTTCCTCCTGCCCTAAAGTGAACAAAAAAGTGAAGCAATTAACTGGCTAATTCCGAGACCCAAATGCTTTCCCTTGAAATGGGCGGATAATGAGGCCGACAGTATGTTCACAGTTGAATTCGCCTGATGTTGCTTCATTTTTTCCTCCTAACTTTTGCGAATCCATTGGGCAATCACAGTGAGACGCACAGACGCGGCGCGGACGCGCGCGCACCCACACACAGGAATGCTGACACGCGCAGACCCGACTTTATTCTGCCTCCAGAGTCTTTTATGACTCAGCCTTGGGAATGAAAATAGGGTTTGGAGCGAAATAATGTGCCCGAGGCCGGATGGGGCGCAGCTGCTCCAGATGTGCTCTCAGTAATTAGGCGTCCGCGAGCGCCCATGCCCGGCTGGGGAAGCTCATCTCCTGGGACCAAAGACCTCAGCGGATGTCGCACCGAGGACCGTACCAGGGGCGTGCCTTTTGCTGTCTGACCCCAGCGGCCCCTTGTCCCGCTTTCCCCTTCTGCCCCTGCAGGGAATTTTGCCCGGGATTTTCCTGCGCGATATAAAATGGCACCTCTGCCACCGGCGAAGGGGGAAAGGGACTTTGGTTTCTACTACCCCCTGCTTCCCAGGTCCTGGACGTCTCTGAGCTCAGACACAGAGGGCGCAAATAAGGCCTCTCTTTCTTTATTTCACTTAGGACTTAACACAGGGGCCCTATTCAGGCTAAGAGAGTGTCCTGGGCCACCCCCACCAGCTTTAGGACCTGACACCTTACACTTAGTCATCAGGCCAGGGGCAGGAGTGGATCTGGCACCTTTTCCTAGTTTATCAGGGTCTCTTTCACAAAGTATTCCAACTTCACAACAACCTTGTCCAATAAGTCTCTTTCATCCGGGGCCTCTGAGGGCCTAAGCCACTTGGCCAGTATCACACAGCTAGGAAGGTTATAAACTGGCCATTTCCTGGAAAGGAGGGGCTGGATTTGTCTTGGCTCTGGATCCTGGCTGAGCTGCCCTTTTACCCGCCTCATGCATTGCCCTAAATCTGAAAGCCACGAAACCCCAAACTTGCAACAAAGACAAGCCACAAAGGCTGTCTTTCTGAAATGAATTTTGCTTACAAGAAAGACACATTTGTTGGGGGTGGACGGTCGCCACAATTTGGAGTGAGAACATTCGATTGGGAGAGAGGGCACGTCTTCCAGCCCCGCTTCAACACTTTTAATAGCTGCTCTGATCTTGGGCTAACCATTTAATTTCTCCAGAACTCAGTGTCTTCTTTTGCAAGTTGGGGGGTGGAGTTAAAGACGTTGGCGCTGCCCTCCAGCCGGCTATAGGGAAGATCAAAGGAAAATCGGGCTGTGGAAGGCTCCCTTGCGTCGGGGACCGGGTAAGCAGTGGGGGTGAGGGGCGGTTGGGGCCTTGATTAGCCGTGGGTTCCTTTCCCAGCCTGCATTTGTTTAATCTCTTTCTCTTGCTTGGCAGAGGGCGCCAAAGGCGACGCGCCGGCGGCCAGCTCCAAGCCAAGCCCAGTGCGTCGGCAAGAAGCCGGCCCCTCACCCGGTGCTGGACGCCCAGCCGCGGGAGGATTTAGAGCGGCGCGGACTCGACGCCAGGGCGCCGCCTAGAGGTCGGTCGCGGTCTCCGCCTCACTCGCCAGCGACAACAGCCGCTTCCCCCGTCGCCCCAGAAATCGCAAAAACAAATTTCAGCCTGGGTCGGGGACTCGACTTTTGGCCCCTCTGACCTTTCCGAAACTGCCTCTTCTCCGCCCCATAATGAACCCCAGGAAGGGACAGAGGTCAGAAGTTCTCAGAAATACTTCTTCTTGTGACTCTCACTAAATGAGAGAGGTCTCAATTTCAGTTTCTTTAAGGATCTGTTGTTCTGCGCCTGGGTCTACACTGCCTCCTCCCACCATCCAAATTGTCCAGCCCTCGCCATTGTGCTAGGACTCTGCTTTACCTGCAGCGTAGAAAAGGAGTAGAGAGAGGTTGCCCCCTGAATCTTACAGCGTGCCATCACTTTTCTCAGTAATATGACCCACATGCTTTTGGAAAACGTGCGGGGTGAAAAGAAGAGCTGCCTCAAGGCCTTTGTCCTCTGAATAGCCACCGGCTCTAGTGTCTGAGCAGAGTTCAGGAGTCTGCATTAGCACTGGTCCATGGGAATCTGTGCTGAGCATTTGAAAGTTAACTTCTTGGGGCTTGGTGACTTTGGAAGGAAGCAAGTAGCACTTGAAGTGCAGGTTTGAGGGGACCATTGGCAAAGTTTTGCTTTATTATTTATTAGTATTATTAATGTGCTACTAGAGATTGAACCCAGGGGCATTATTCTACCTCTAAGCCACACCCCCAGCCCTATTTTATTTTTTTATTTTAAGACAGGGTCTCTCACTAAGTTGCGAAGGGTCTCACTAAGCTCCTAAGGTTAGCCTCCACCTGTGATCCTTCTGTTTCAGTCTTCCAAGTACTGAGATTACAGGCCACCATGCCTGGACAAGAGTTTTATTTTTTAAACTGAGATCAGTGGCCTGGGTTCTGGGAATGGGGGTGGAGGAAGCCACAAAGCCCCTGAAACTGAGAGCAGAGCACATAGGTGCGCAGGTGCATTGTTCTAAGGCTGCAGCCTCAAGCTTTCCCCAAAGCCACAAAGACCAGCCCAGCAATGGACTGGGAACCAGCACACCGACCTAGCCCCGCAGCAGCCCTGACCAGGTGCCCCAGCAGGGGCTGGAAACAATAGTCCTGAATAGGAGAATGCTGCCTCCTCGGTCCCCCCTCCTCCCTCCTCTATGGCTCCCAGAGGCAAATCCTAATAGAAGGGGTGGCAGCCCATGGCTGCCATCACAGTATTTTACATAAAAATATAGCACGATAGAGAACAAAATGAGGAAGTTGGGGCACATAATGAGGAGAGGAGCTGGAGGGGGCCTCCCCATGCAAATCTTGAAATGTGAATGTTGGATAGAAATTAGAAACTTCCTGTCCTCCAGCTGTGATGGAGCGCCCCATTCGTTCCTCCCTCTTGGTGCCAGAGGGCACCCCACCACCACCACTCCATCACTGCTCACCCTGGCCAGGCTGGGGCAGCATGGGGCTGCCTGAAGCAGAGCTGGCCTGTCAGAAAAAAAAAAAAATTAGATGGTAGAACACAGCCTGGTATTTTCTGAGCCCAGTCCATTTTACTTTTATTTTTATTTTTAAATCTCCAGCAGTGCTTTGGCCCCTTTTCTTGGAGGGGAAGGATGGAGTTGGCTGGGTCAGGGCTGCACCTGTGTCTGTGGGACAGGGTGCCCCTCCTGGGCCTGCAGCTGGGCCTCAGCCCTGTACCTGAGCATCGGAATGAGCGAATCCCTTACTGAGTCTCAGACCCGAAACCTCGGCGTTTTGCGGAGTGAATAATTGTGAGGTAGAATCAAATTGCCTTGCTGTCTCACCCCAAAGACCACCTCACCAGGCCCCTCAGACAGAAAAAGAGAGCAGCAAGTCAGTCACTTTGCTCCCAGCTATGTGGAGACCAAGGCAGAAAAGGGTTTTTTCTTAGTTTGGGTTCACAGTGGCACGGTAGCGAACCCGGATTCCACAAAGTTTTAAAATAAACAGACAAACAGAGAAGAACTGAACTGTGCAGAGGAAAGTTGAGTCCCAGGTAATGGTGGCTTTTGTGTGATTTTTGAAGCTATTCGGGACCAGACAGGAGCCGGTGATGGAGCTCCTGGAGGCAGATTTGAACACCATTCAATTCAGACCGGCTGTCACTTATATTTCCACTAAGTCTCCCCCTCTCGGGTTTCTCCCGGGAAGCCTCTGGCCCACTCAGCCAGAGGCTGAGGGTTTTCCTGAGTCTTACCTCCCGTCCCCTTCTTGCAGGCACCTGGCAAAAATGGGTGTGGCAGGACAAAGGTCTGATCAGTAGAGAGGGAGAAAAAAAATCCTAAAACACATACATACATACAAACCCGCATTGGGCGGAAAAATGCAGAGAAGGGACGCTGCAGGGTGTGATTCAGGAGCTGGGGCTTTAGCAAGAAAGAGCCTCTGAGAACCAGACTGAGGGGGCTCCGTGACTTCTGTCCTGGAGGTAGCTTCCAGTCCTGCCTGAGAGGCGAGGCAGGAGGCTCGGGGTCTGCTTGCAAGACGGGTCAGCACTGCCTGCGACTCTCCTGAGAAAGAGAAGAGCTAGCCTGACAGACGGCCAGAGGGCCGGGCCGAGGCTGCTTCTCTCCACGCGGACAAAGTCTGAACCAGCAAAAGAAAGAAGCGGAAGCGGGTGCTTCTACTGCTTGTGGCTCGTAAATTTGTTTCCCCATCCTTTTAACCCGCCCCTGGCCGTCTTTCTTTTCAGGACAGGAGGGGATGTAAACCATTTGAAGTTCATCAACACGGTGAAGTTTTATTGTATTTCCGGTCCCCAAGATTTATACCCTGGAGGGAGAGTGAGCGGGCGGCCAGGCGGACTCCCTCGTTACCTCCTCGGATATCCGCCCCCCTCCGGACACGTGGACACTGGCCTCTGGGTTGAGGTCGGGAGGGAGCCCGGCCTGGCTGGGACAGGACTGCACCTTAGGACAGCCTGCCGCTCCAGCCCATCGCCGGCACTGCAGCAGAAGCCCACGTAAGTCATCCACCAGGCTGCAAGTGGTTGTGGGATGAGTGCCTGAGCACCTGCACAGTATGCGGAGGTTTGGAGTGGTCTGGGTGGGAGTGGGGGGCGTCGGGGGTGGGTGTGGAGGCAAAGGGCCCAGACCTAAGGTCAGGGAGGAAGAAGCAAATGCAATGCGTTCTTTGCATGCCCGTCCAGGTCCTTCGCCTCCAGGTTCCAAGGCAAAGGCAGGATGGACTGTCTTTCCTTCCTAGGGGGCAGCTCAGTGTCTCTGGAGCCCGGGCCCTGGGCCGTTGCTGCAGTGACTTCACAGTGATGCTCAAGTCAGTAGGCTTGCTCTTGGTGCCTCTCCACCACACTCTCTCTGCTTGCTCCCTAGAACTCCTGGTACTTACTGACACTCTGGTTGTCACTTTCTTTCTCAGCACTCCTTGGTCCCCTCTCCTTTCCACACCGCACTGTCAAAGCTGCGGTTGGTGTAGGGCTTGAAGATTTGACCTCTCAGAGCTACCCGGGGAGGCAGGGGGACCCTGGAGTGCAGGGACTAGCTAGATGGCAAGTAGACGCGTCTTCAGAATAGTTTGAAGTTGGGAATCTTTTTCATCTGTGGAGACCACCAGCTGCAGAGACAGGCGCAGGGCAGAGCAAGCAGGGCAGAGCCAAGCAGGCATATCAAAGACGCTCTGCCTAGTCCTGGAGCTGGGCCCAGGGTCTTCTCCTATGGCCAGGGCTCCTGGAAGACAGCAGAAGTTCCTGGAATCTGAGCTTCCAGGACTAGCCCCAAGATGCTTTTGCCTGGAATCCTGGGTCCAGTTCTTCAGACACGTTGTTTACTAGCAACTGAGTTCTGTAGGAAGAGGTGGGGTGAATTAAGTTAAGCGGTTTTGGTCCAGAGGCCTGCCCCAGTGAGCCCTTGACCTGGAGCTGGAACTGGAACTGCTGAGTGAATTAGGTAGTTTCATGTTGTTGGGCCTGGGTTTCTGAACACAACAACATTAAACCACCCGATTCACGGCAGTTACTGCTCCTCGCTTAGCTGGAGGAGTTGGGGGTTGGGGGGGACCCAGGACTGGTGTGTCACTTTTAGAAAATGGTGAAGAGGTTTGTTTGAAGTTCCTAATCCAAGAGCAATAAGGATGGTCCCTAAAGAAGAAATCTGGGGAACTCTGGGTTGACTTCCCATTTCTGAATGCTTTTAGTGTATGTTTGGAGGGGAGAGGAAGTAGGGTACATTCACCTCCTGGGCAGTCGATGGATGAGCTGATCTGCAAAGCCAAGGATATCAGTAGGGGCTTCCAGCTTCCTGCCTTAGGGTCTTGGGCTCCTGTCTACCTTTGGACCCTTCTAAGCTGGGCATGGTGGTGCACACCTATAATTCTAGTGTTTGGGAGACTGAGACAGGAGGATCACAGGTTCAAAGCCAACCTCAGGAACTTAGTGAAGCTCTCAGAAACTTAGTGAGACCCTATTCCCAAATAAAAGTGATATAGGGCTCGGGGTGTAGCCCAGAGGTAAAAGGTCCCTGGGCTCAATCCCTAGCACCATTAAAAAAAAAAAAGAACTTTCCAGCAAAGGCTTGGTTTCAGCAGAAACATGGGGTGTCCTTGAGGTTTTTGTAACCTCTGGGGGACAGGCTCCACATAAGCAGGAAGTTTGGGGTCCTTGAGGAGAGCTCAATACACCCCATTCTGATCCCTGGCTGCCGCAGCCTGTTGGTCCCTCCTGGGGCCCCCTAGTGGGACAGGATGGCCGGAGGTAGGTGAAAAAAGCCCTTCCTCTGCAACTCCAGTTGGCTCCTTCCCCACTGAATGACCAAGGCCCTTGGACTGGGATGCGGGTTCAGATAGGTCCTGAGGGCCTCCCCCTGCGAGAGGGGCCTGGTTTCCAGGCCAGTGGGGAACCCCAGCTGGTAGGCAGTTCAGTACAGGTTGATGCGGTGAGGGGCTGGGGCAGGGTTTGGAGCAGGGCAAGACTGCGTTAGCCTCTCTGACCCCAGCCCTCTTAAGGCTACTGGCTCTGTGCCCAGGAAAGGAATAAGTAGAAGTGCTGGTGGAAGGAGGGGGACTTTGCCAAACATAAGCTAACTTTTGTTCCCACCCCCCCCCCCTTGAGGCAGAGGAAATGTGCAAAGGGGCCCAGGAAAGAGGCCGGACCGGATGGGCTCCGGCGCCAGGCTGACTTGGAAGGCCAGGGGGCTCTCGGAACAAGGGGCCTCTGGCTTCTGCTAGAGCAGAGGGGCACTGGAGAGACTCACCCCAGCACAGGGGAAAGGCGGCTTTCAACCCACTGTCTTGATAAGCAAAGGCCAACAAAGCTGTCCCTTGACATTTTCTTGTCCTCGGGTCTGGGTGAAGAGGGTCTGGAACGTCCTGCGGCCTTACCTTGCTTCTCCCCGGCCTCTCACAAACCTGCCCAGCCACTCGCTGTCTCACTGCCTTCCATCCCTGGCTTCTCGCAGCCACCCCCTCCCAGGAAAAGTGCTGTAAAAAGAAAAAAGGGGAATGTTAGAGAGAAAAGAGGAAATAAAGCCTTTGGAAAGCAGAGAGTTTTACAACAGCCACAGGTTTTATGGAAGCAATTCTGTAACAACCTTCTACCTGCTCGCCTCCTTTCCGCCCCCCCCCGCCTCTGCCCACCCCGTTTGGCCTCCTGGATGCCCCCTCCCAAGGACTCAGCCACCCCCACCGCCTTGGAGATCCTTGATGGCTGAGAGTTGGTAAGAAGAGTCCGATTCCGCAGGTCGGAAGGGGCCCACTGACCTCTCCGTCCTTCCTTTCACCTCTGACATCCTAGGAGGAAGGCTTGGCAGAAGATTTCGTTACTTTACAATTAAGATCCCCACTTGGGAGATGTGGAAACATGGAGGTTTGAACCCTGAGTGTGCAGATTCGATGTGATATCTGCTGTTCTGAGGCCAGCTGGGATAAAGGGTGCGGGTTTGGGCAGCTTGGTTTCCACTTCCTCACACCTCATTCTTTTCCAGAGTGGGTCTGGACTTTGATCCTGAGTCAGAAGAAATGCCTCCAGTGCTTGGGGACATGGATTGGGGACTTTTCTAATTTTGTTGTACACAGTGGTATTTTTCATGACCTCCACAAACAACCGGAGGACTTTCCCTACCCAGCCCATGTCTGTCCACTGCTGCTTCCCACTTGTGCAGGACATGTGTGTGCACAGTGAACAGTGCCTCCCCGCCTGTGCCCAGCACTCCCAGAAAAGAAGCCTCACACAATGCACACTGTCCCCGCGGTTTGGGATAAAATATGCAGTAGAGGATTTCATGGTCAGACATAAAAAAAAAAAAAAAAAAAGTCACCAAATTTCGTGACCTCTCTTGGATCAATTTGAGGTATTTGTTTCACCTTCCAGAAAAATGTTGTGGAAGGAAGTTGTACTAGAATCTAACTTTAAGTCATATGTATTTGTTTGAAGATATGGAGTACCTATTTTGCTTGAATATCAAGTTAAGGGGCAGATTTTCAAGGGAGACTTCCGAATCAGCTAATATTTTATAGCCACAATTCAAATACACAAATATCCAGGTAAAATTTGCCTTCTCCGTAGGTGTTTCAATAGAAATGTACACACCAGCTTTGGAGTCATAGATCTTTTTATATGAGCAGAATTGTTAACCCAGATCATTCACAGAAGTTATACATACTTCCACAAATACACAATTGGATCTTATTTATAAATGCCCAGGCATATCCAGTATTGTAGTTGGGCAGACTTATTTATTACATATTCTATATATAGCATAAAGAACAGTACATCTATACACTCAATTCCCCATACAGAAATATTTATTTGAAATAGATGTATAGGATACACATATCTATTCAAATACAGCATGCGTCAAATTCAGCTTAGCTTATGAATTAAAAACAAACTATTTTCCCTTTTCTCACTCATTGTTTTTTTTTCTTTTTCTTGTCTTCCATTTACTTCCCTCCCTCTAGACTTTCCTCCTCTTTTTATTCACAAAGACTCTCCCAAAAGTTGCCCCCAAAGCATGAGCACTCACCAGCTGGTTCCAGCCAGCCTTCGCCTCTGTGCTTAGTTTTGGTTGCGCTGGCTCCAGTGTGACCGGGGTCTGCGGCTTTTTCCTGTCTGCTAAGCTACCAGGCACCAGCCCCAGCTGTGTTTAGGCGAGACTCCAGTGAAAGGAATAGCAAGGGGCTGGAGAGAAAGCAGGGTTTCCCTTTTTCTCTTTAGGACTAGGGGTGGAGTATGGAGGAGTTTTGCTCTCTGAGGTCAAAGTGACCCCCAAATGAAGTGACCCCTCTATGATGCCTTTAGAGACGAGGTTCCAGGGGCCACAATCCTGATGGCTCCCCTTCATCAGGGTGGGTACTATTGTCTGGGGAGAAGACAAGGTTTTTTGGGGGGGTCCATGGGTTTTCAGAGCATCCAGGCTAGGGGTGCTCTTTCAGATAACTCTTTTAATCATTTGCCTGAGCTGGAATTGAACTCCAATTTGGGGTAGCAGTGCTTTCTAGAAAGCTTCGCTGGTGAGACTCATTGCATCCGAATGAATCCCCACCTGGAGGAAAATGAGCTGGGGTACAGACTCTGGGGATTGGGGGTAAATTTATTCTCTTCCCTCTAGAATCAGCTCTTTGGAGAAGACTAAGACCTCCAAAACCTGCCATTCTGTAATTGTCCTCACCTTCCAGCTCTATGTAGGCAAAGAATAAGCTCCGAACTCAGAAAAGAGATCTGGGTCCCCTCCTCACTCAGCACCCAGGAGCCTCCAGAGATCAGGGGCAACTCCCTGGGCAGTTAGCAACCACCAACCTGGACCCTGTCTGCTAGAACATCTCACCCTTGCAGGGCACAAGCCATGAGCCTGAATATTCTTCCTCAAACTTCTTCCCTAAACTAAGCGGCCCTCTGGACTCTTCTCTTGTTGCAGAGAGGCAGCGGCAGAACTAGAGCTGGGGAATGGGAACCAGGAAGGCAACAGTCAGAGCCCAGCGCCTGCACAGCTTGGGTCCTAAGAACAACCCAGTGCTGTGACTTTTCCATAAATAAATAAATAAAAAAAAGCCCCAGCCCACAGTTCACATGTCCTTTTGGGCCCTAATTTATATACTACAGAAAATCATATACTCATCCCGCCATGCTTCATAACGTTTTTATTTATAGCGAGGGAGGGGATTTTTTTTTCCTAAAGAGTATATTTATTATAGGTAAAGCCAACAGCAGACTCCATACGTCTGGCAAATAGAGAACAGGTGCTTTGCCTTAACTGTGATTCATATGCTCTGCGCCCAGCTTTCTAACTGGCCAGTCCCCGGAGCTCCCTTGGCTTTCCCAAGCGTCCAACCACTACTTAGAGGAATTTGCATGGGATTTTTGTTTCCCCACTTGGGTCCTATGGAAAAAGCAGATCTTCACGCTGTTTGGTTTCGGATCTGCCGGGCTGTTGCCTTCAGAGGGGGGTGGGTGGGATGGGGGGGCCGGCTGGGTGCCAACATTGATCTTTAAAAAATCATTTTGAAATCGCCATAATGTGAAGAAATATGGCGCTTGGCCCTCGTATTTCACATGTAATGACACGAGATGGCTTCATTTGGAAAGAAAAGCGGGCGAGAGTGTGTCTGTGCATGTGAGGAGGTGATCCGCAGCCTTCTGCAGGGCAGAAGGGTAGTGGCCAAAAAGATAAAACCCCAAGTTAAAAAGGCCCCGCTTTTGTTAAAAAAAAAAAAAAATATTGGAGTGTGGTGGTGAGGCTGTGGCTGTGAGGGTAGCCTGCCTTATAATGGCCTAGGGTCAGAGAACCGACAAGAAATCTAAGCCCCTAAGCCCAGTCCGAGGGAACCGTGTCTGTCTAGGAGTTGCGCCTACAGAAGCTCTGCACCAGGAGAGGCAACTACTCCCAGGGCAGAACTGGAGGAGCAGTGGCTGGGAGCCGAGCCAGGAAGCCAGGCGGTGGCCCCCGGGGAGTCCCTGTGCAAGGCCGGCGCAGAGTAGATTCTAATAAAGCGGACTGTTGGGAAGCTCTAGCAAGGGGCTCCCGGGAGGGTGGGGAGGCACCGGGTGGGAGAAAGACAGACCCTGGGGGCTCTGATGTCCAGGCTGGTGGATAGAAGTGATCCAGAGCAGGAAGCCCCCGTGTGAAGAGCTGGACAGGAGGGAGGGAAATTTGGCCAGGGCTCCTTCCTTCCAGGATGGAAGTCGAGATGACTTGGGATCTCTTCCTGTGCTAGTTGGGGACCCTTTCCCAAATCTCTACTCTGTGACACCTCAGAGAGCCCCCTAGCCCTCTTCTCATTTTGAGCTCCCTCATCTGTGCCATTTTAGGGGCCTGGGAGGTTTCTCAGTGCAGGAAAGGAGAGGTGGTTGTGCCCCCAGCTGTCCATAACAGACCCCCCCCCAAATGTAAAAAGGAGTTCTATGTAAAGATTTCGGTTAGTTGTATTAAACTCTTATAGGCTCAAGTTTTCCGGGGTCTGATGAATCCCTTTGACCTCAGGCAGGTTCTACTTTTATTACAGATTGTGAATCCTCAACATTCAGCCCATTTTGTTCTCCCCTCTCCTTCTCCCTCAGCAACCGAGGCATCTGGGGACTCTTTTGGTCATGTAAATCTCCCCAAGTAGTGCCCGAGTCCCCTCCGAAGCGGATAACACCCTATAAAATCCTCAACTTCCCCCATCCGTGTCACTTCATCTCCTGTGGATTGCTGCTGCTGCTGCTGCTGTTGTTTAATAAACATCTTCTGTCAAGGGGACAGAGAAAAGGAAATGAGGGCCTGCGGGGTGGAGGTGGAGGTGTGGGGGGGGGACAGGACTACCTCCTCTTTAATTATCCTGTGGGGCCTCTGCGGCTGCTCCCCGGGCTGGGGCGCTCTCTCTCCCTCTCTCCCTCAGTGCTCGCTCTCCCTCCCTCTCCGACCCGCCTGGGGAGAGGGCTCCACCGCTGGCGTCCCTCCCGAGGCAGCCCGCCGCTCGCTCGCCTCCGCCTCGCCTCCGCCCCCGCCGCCCCATGTTGAGACCCCCCCCCCTTCCTGCAAAGGCGGGAGGGGGCCGGGCGGCCAGCCGCTCCGGCTGAGGTTACGTGGCCGCCGGAGCCCTGACGTGATAGCACATTGCATCAGCATAAAACAATCCATCCTGGATATGGAATGCAGTGCGGACCGATGACAGCGAGAGCGCAGCCCCCTCGCCCGATTGATTTATGTCGGAGCTGACGCTTTATCAGGCAGTCGGAAAAACTTTGACCAATCATTTTGCAAGGAGCGCTGAGCCGGGCTGCTCCACTGTACTTTGTTGGCTGAGAAGTTGAGCAGGGGGTGGGGGTGGGAGGGTGGGGGGCTGGGGGGGTCGCGTCCGAAAGCCCTCACACCGGTCCGGGTGCCACCTCTCCCTGCTTGGGCGCCGCCGCGCGAGCGCTTCCCTTCCCCCTGCGAGCGCCCGGATAATGTCTGAGAATGTCCATTTCTGGGACGCTTAGCAGCTATTATGTCGACTCGATCATAAGTCACGAGAGTGAGGACGCGCCTCCAGCCAAGTTTCCTTCCGGCCAGTACGCGAGCCCCCGGCAGCCGGGCCACGCCGAGCACCTGGAGTTCCCCTCGTGCAGCTTCCAGCCCAAAGCGCCGGTGTTCGGCGCCTCCTGGGCGCCGCTGAGCCCGCACGCGTCCGGAAGCCTGCCGTCCGTCTACCACCCCTACATCCAGCCCCAGGGCGTCCCGCCGGCCGAGAGCAGGTACCTCCGCACCTGGCTGGAGCCCGCGCCGCGCGGCGAGGCTGCCCCGGGGCAGGGCCAGGCGGCCGTGAAGGCGGAGCCGCTGCTGGGCGCGCCTGGGGAGCTGCTCAAACAGGGCACGCCCGAGTACAGTTTGGAAACTTCGGCGGGCAGGGAGGCCGTCCTGTCTAATCAAAGACCCGGCTACGGGGACAATAAAATTTGCGAAGGAAGCGAGGACAAAGAGAGGCCGGATCAAAGTAAGTTATAAAAAGTGAGGAAATACCCAGGCCGAAGGCCAGGCGAGGGGGAGGGGAGGGGAAAGGCCATAAACTGCGGACAATGTGAAGGGAAAAACGCGGCGGTGGCCCGAACGCTAGCGGGGTGGAGGAAGGAGGAAGGAAGGGAGGCAGCAAGGGAGAAGGGAAAGGGAAAAAAACAAAAAACAACAACAACAAAAAACCCCTGGACGCTCCAAAAGGGGAGACCGAGGCCGCTGGAGGAACGCCGCCCCCACCACCCCAAGTCCTGCAGGGAACTGGGGCTCAGGGACTAACTCGCAGCTCTCTTGCCCTCCCTTCCCCCTCTGGCTGAAAGCCGGGCCAGAGGCCCGCGACAGCGGGAGAGGAGCCGGCGGGGACCCGGCCGGGTGGCCGGAGCGGCCGAGAGCCGGAGCGGGCACGGGCCGGAGCGCGCGGGGTTGCCCGGGACCGCGCGGCTGGCAGAGCTCCCCGCTCCACGCGCAGACCGTAAAAGCCGGCCAAGGGGAAGGGGGAGGGGGCTCATTAGGATTTTATTTGCGATGCAACAGCTTGGCGGAAGATTGTTCCTAGCAGAGCTCGCGCTGTAGCGGCGCAGGGTCCGCCGCCGGCGCCGGGAGGGGCGGGGGAAGCCCAGGGTGCGGTGACGGAGCCCCCTCCCCGACGCGCCGGCCCCTCCCCGGGAGCCTTCCCTCCGGCGGCCCCCTCCTCTCCTCCGCATCCTCGCCCGCCCGGGTCTCCGCTTCCTTTTCGGCGGCTCCCACTGCTCTCCGCGGGGCTCCCCCGGAATCACTTCCGAATTTCGGGCCGACCGCCAGAGTGGAGGAGACATCCCGAAGGGACCCCGGGGAGAGGAGAGGAGAGGAGGGGTGGGGGAGAGGGTTGAGGAGAGGCAGACAACTTTACCCTTTGTGGGTAGTTTCTCCTCCCACTCCTCCAAAAGCACCCTTGCCAGAACCCCAAGTCTGGCTAATTTCCAGAAGGTGCTGCTGGCTAAGAGAGAGGGTTCTCCTATTTTTTCGTTTTCTAAGGTCGGGAAGGGCAAATCAGTTAGGGGTTCTTTAGCCCCAAACAATAACCCACAAACAGGCGGGTCAAGTCCTTATCTCTTACATACACTTTGCGGGGGGCAGAGGGAGATAAAGAGTCAGATTTTTAGTCTCTGCTTGCCCTACCAGATTTCCCACCGACTGTGCCTCCGCTGGCCCTTTGGGGCTCCTTGTCTACTGGAGAGGAAAGAGCTGCGGGCTCCCCCGAGGCCCCTGCAGGCCGGCACCTCCAACCTGCCAGGTTGACTCATTTGGGGAAACACAGCTCTTCCCAAACCCTGCCTCTCCCACACACCCAAACAGACACCCCCACCCCATACCCCAAACTCTGCCTGGAAAACCCATTACTGCAAGGCGGCCATTTGGCCTGGATCAATTATTAACAGTTTTTTTCCCCTCTTTCATATTTAATGCGGCTGTGGGTCCCATCCCAGGCAATCACATTAAGGAAATAGTGCTGCAAATTGGTAAGACACGGTACTTAGTGTAGGATGAACTGAATTAAAAAAAATTTTTTTTCACTGCTTTTCATTTAGGGAGGAGGAATCTGGTAGAGGGTGGGATGTTATTTTTAATTGGCCCAGTTTTATTTGGCAACTTTTCCGAGTTCTAGGGTCTGGGGAGAGATGGTAAGGAGAAAAAAGAGAGAAGCCTGTATATATTTTCATGTCCTCTTTTTTGCCCCCTTTCCACTCAGTTACCCCTTCCTCTGTCTCTGCCCCCCCCACTCACACAGGGCCACTTAAAAGGCTAGGTGTGCAGTGAGGGCTTTCTGTTGCCTCCACCTCACCTCCCACTCCCCACCTTGGGACTGGAGTAATTTTGCTCCCCCATTTCCCTGAACTTGTGTTAAACCAAACTGTGAGCTGAGCAGCAGAAAAGGAGAGACTATTGCAACCATAAGTTATCTGTGAGCCCCGGCGTTCCCTTGCCCATAGGCTGGAGGTGATAAATGGTTGCAATTGGGTTGCTCGAGAATTGGAATGTGCTGGATGTTTGCGGCTCTAAATGTGGACCCATCTCCGTGGTGTGCGGTGGTGGCGGGGAGGGGGCTATCTACACAGATGCACATGCCTGCTGTCATGTGGCTTAGAGACCAGCTCTGGGCCCAAGGCAGGGTGTACTGAAGGGCCAGGAGGTCTCTAGGCTGTGGCTGAACAGAAGCCCCCTCGCCTGCCCAATCCCTCTCCTCTCCTCCCAGACCTAGAGCCAGGGACCCTTCATGATGGCTCCCCCTAGCCAGCGTGGTGGTGCCGGTGGGGAGCACCTGAGTCCTAACTAGTTTGGACCCACGTGGAGAAAGATTGAGAGAAAACCTAAGGCAGGCTTGAAGCTTTGGAAATGTGCCCAGGAAGCCTGGGCACAAGTTTGGCTCTAAAGACCCATTCACCTGGAGGTGTCCCTAGTAGCTCTGGCCAGTCTCTGGGGCCCCTTTCTGGGAGCTTGAAGGCCCAGGTGCCCCATCTCCAATGCAAGACGGAGAGTGGAGTCTAAGGGTGCACCCCTTGGCCTGGGGCCCTTCCTCCCCTTCCTCCGTTTGATTCTATCCCTGCTTCTCTTTCAGCCAACCCTTCTGCCAACTGGCTGCACGCCCGCTCTTCCCGGAAAAAGCGCTGCCCCTACACCAAATACCAGACGCTGGAGCTAGAGAAGGAATTTCTGTTCAATATGTATCTCACGAGGGACCGCAGGCACGAAGTGGCCAGACTCCTCAATCTCAGTGAGAGACAAGTCAAAATCTGGTTTCAGAACCGGCGGATGAAAATGAAGAAAATGAATAAGGAGCAGGGCAAAGAGTAAAGGCCACCCTGCCCTTCCCAGCCCTTCCCCAGCTCACCCTTATTTATGGGATGGCTGCAAAGCCTGTGCTGTCTGGGATGTATTCTAGTGAATGGGGAAGGGCGTCCTCTCCCTCAAGTCCCCCAGCTGCACCCAGAGCCTGCCTCCTTTCCTTTCCCATGCCTGTCCCTCCCTCTTTCCTGGGTGTCAAAAGAAGTTCTGTTAAGTTAGAAGCTAGAAGTAGTCGGTTCTTAAGGTGATGGGGCTGCAAGGAAAGAGAGGCCCTAGCCAAGCTCCTAGCCTCCCTGGTAACTTTCCTGGGAAGACCCAGCCTCTCACTTTTAGCCTGCCTGCCCCCTCCCTGCACCTGTCCAGAAGTCACCTGGGTGCTCTCCCAGTGTGCATGGCCCATCAGCCCATCGGACGCCCACAGACATAAAGCTTGGAGTCCGCAGTAAAATGGGGAAAGTGAGGTCAAATGAGGTGACTTTGACACCCTAGCTGCAGGCATCATGCACGAACCTGGCCCAGCAGCTCTGGAGTCATCAGGCAAGCCCAAGTTCTATCCCTGATGCAAATACACACCAGGAAGATGTCTAGAGATGGACTCTTGCATGAGGTGCGACAGCCCCAAAGTCTCAGCAGCATCC
Organism: Graphiurus murinus; assembly: GCA_004027655.1. Classification (NCBI taxonomy): domain Eukaryota; kingdom Metazoa; phylum Chordata; class Mammalia; order Rodentia; family Gliridae; genus Graphiurus; species Graphiurus murinus. Next base: position 36,286 of record PVLC010009643.1, on the reverse strand, counting down.
CAATGGCATCCCCATGGAATCACCAGCTATACCCCAGGGCACAGGCCTGCAGGCAGGTGGGGCAACCCAGCCCCCAACACACACAAGTGATGGGCTAGAAAGGGCCAGAAAAGGCAGGGAGTATGAAGCTATCTTATGTGGAGACACCCCCCCCCCCATTTTGTTGCAGGAAATGTTTAATTCTGCATGATGGTTTCCTCTCCTTCCAACAAAAGGAGGTCAGACCGTGGGTCTTGGAGCCTTGACAGTGTCGCACCCCCCACCCCCATCCCTGTCATCTGTGCCCCACTTGACAGAGACTGTATGTAGCTTTTCTTGTTCTCCGCTGGCCCGGTACTCTTCCACATCCCCTCCAGCTTTGAAGTCAACTCTGTTCGGCCATATCCACCTTGCACCAGCGAATCAAGCCGCCCTTGTAGAAAACCCCCCTCCTGCCACCCTTCACCCTCCCCAGGTCAACCCTACTGTAGACAGGAAAGCCAGGTCAGGAAAATCCTACTGAGAATTTATTGTGAATAGATTCCCCAGCTTTTTTTCCCCTCCCCTGGAGTAAGCTGTAGGGGACAGGGAGGAGCTATGGCCCCAGCACTCGGACCTGGTGCACCTCTCCCCATCCTGCTGCAGTCTTCCGAAAGCACGAGGAAGAGCCCGCAGGCTGCCAGCCCCAGCTCGGGCTCTGCCTCTTGCTGCACCAGCCCGGATGGCGATCTGCGTGGCTAGTGCGGCATCCGCTTCTGGGGGACAGTCCCGCATGCAAAGGAAAGAAGCAAAACCGCACCCGAGCACCAGGCGAAGTTCACTCTCTGCTTCCTCCCTTCCTCCCTGCTTCTCTGCCCCGAAGTCCCCTCCAATTCCGTGGACTCTCGCTCCTGCTTCTCCTGACCCTGCAAAGGGGGCATTCCAGTAGAACTATTTTTCGCTTTGTCAGTGGCTGTCGTGAAATTGTGCTTGTGTTTTGTGATTTCTTTGGGGGTGGGTGATTGTCTCTCCTATTTTCAATTTGTCTTTATGTGGGAGGGTTGTGGGTGGGACTGGGGAGGGCAAGGGGCCTAGAGCTCTAATTGTTTGTTTTGGAAGAAAAAAAAAAGAAAAAGAACAAAAATATATCACTCTAGAAAATAAATCTCTCCTGAGTCTTATTCTGTATTGGTTCTCTACGTCTAGCATAGATAGAGACCCCAGTATCCAAAAGCATAACTTGATGGGGGATTTCTATGCCCCCATGTTTCTCATTAGACCTCATGGAGCAAGCTCCTCAATCTGGTGGGGATGACGGCTGGTTAGGACCCAAGGTCCCAAGACCACTGCTTAAACTGAGTAAAAGCCTTTGACAGGAGAACTGGGAGGCTGGAAGAGGAGGAAAGGAAACATCCCTGGGTTGGAGAGAAGATTGGGTTCCTCCAAGCTTGCTCTGGACAACTTTGAGAGCTGGAGAGCCAGAGGCCTGCCCTGTGGCTCCTGGAATCCACCCTTCTCTCAGCTGGCTGAGAGCATCATCTTGGTTTGTCTGCTTAAAATACCAGGCGGCGGAGGAAGGCAGCATCCTCCCTGTGCTAGTCCTTGCAGCAGGGTGGCTGAACGTGGGCAGAGGCCCCGGGAGAGCTTGGGCTGCTCTGCTCCTCACCTGGGGTTGGAGGCACAGGATAACAGCCTCGGTGTGAGGCTGAGTCTTGGGGAAGCAGCTTCCAAAGGCTGGGAAGAGGGTATTGAATGTGGCATACAAAAAAAAAAAAAAAAATCCCTTTCCAAACTTGGTCAAGAGGCACTTCTCTGGTCCTCTCAGACTGCAGTGTCCCCACCAGAGCTTCTGGTGGAGACCGGTTCTTAGCGGTCCTGCCTTTTTGATCCGAGCGTTAGGAGTCCGCTGCTGCTGCTGCCGGCGACGCCAGCCACTCTGCAGCCGGCAGAGCCCTGGCGGGTTGGGGTAGAGATGGAGACAAAGGCCAGTCCCGGCGAAGGGAGCCGGCACTAGGACAGGCCTACCCCTCTCTAACGAAAGGATGAAGTGATGGAAGAGATGGCAGGAAGCTCGGGGACGGCAGGCCCAGACAGGCGCCCTCGTTCCGTTAAAGGATGGAAAATGAATCTGGGTTCGCAGCTGATGGAGACTAGGTCGCCCCCTCAGCCTGGGCTCCCCGGGCCCAGCCGGCGCTGAGAGTGAGCCAAGAAGGCCAGTTTCTGCCCAAAGAAAACTCAAAAACAGAGGCTGGAACCCGACGGAGGGCGAGGGCGCCGGAAGTGGCTTCGGGCGACGGCTTCTGGGTCCCGAGCCCGGGGTGGCTTCTTTCAAGACAAACAAAGGCGAAGATGCAGAGGCTTGGAAGCCGGAGATGGGGGAATCAGTTGTCATAAAAGAAAGATTCAGAGAGGGAGACCGAGCGAGTGCGAGGCAGAGAGAAGCCGGGAGAGGAATTCAGTGCCGTGTGCGCAGCAATAAAAGAATATGACCGCTATAAAAGTTTATAGCGTATAAATTTCTGAAGGTTAAGAAACTAAACAGCAGCAAAGCAAACAGTGACGGGAAACTTTCCGGAGCTGAGCGAGCGGCAGCTGGGCCTGGGCTCGGGCCCTGGCGGGGACAGGGAATGGATGGGCCCCCGCTCCAGCACCCCCACCCTCGACCCGCCTGGACTCTGGGCTGGGGGCTTCCGGGGCGCAGCAGACAAAGAGGGGAGAAGTGGAGGAGAAGACTTTGTTGTCAAAAATGCTTTATAGATTGAAACTCGGACTCCGTTCTTCACACTCTATCCAGAATCGGGCTTCATAAACAAGCAGCCCCTACACACACACACACACACACACACACACACACACACACACACACACACCCCGGTCTGGCCGGGCCGACGTCTGGACGAGGGCAGCCTCTGGATCCTTTTACAGCCCCATCCCATCCTCTCTGGCCGGCCTCCTCTTCCCCCACACCCGCGCCAATAGCCGAATTGTTACTCCTCGGAATTTGAAACAACAGTGTTGTGGTTGAAAAGTGCCCGATTCCGCCTTTTACGGGCCATAAACAGCACACTGCTCGGCGGTCTCCGGCAGAAATTAGGGTTAGGGCGGGGGCGCGAGTGTGAGCAGAGAAATAAAGCTTATAGCTTCTTTTTCCTCCTCCCGTGTTTTTTTTTTTTTTTTTCTTTTAGCTTATCTGCACAATTTCATGAACCGTTTCCTGATTCCGATGCCTTTTTCTCTTGCTCGCTCTAGTTTTCATCACCCCCCCCCCTTTTTTTTTCTGCTAATAATGAAAGTTTCTCTCTTAGGTCGCCGCCGCGGCTGGGTCTCGGAGAACCGGGCCGAGCCAGTGGCAGGCGCCTTTTTGCAGAGTGACCGCTAGATGGCACCCTTGCTCCACGTGAAATTTTGTGGTGTGGCGGCTGCAGACTCCCGCGGCTGCACGCCGCACCTTGTTCGGCCCAGAATCTATGAACTGAACGCTACCAAAAGTCATGAATAATTTGCACGTAATAAAAATATAGGGTTCGTTATAGCCCTTTCTCCCCATCTATTGATTTCATATATAGTGGTGCCCCTCCATGATCAATTTTCTGAATTTCCCCCACGAGGAAGACTCAGTGTTTCTCGCCCGCTTGCTGTGTTCGGTGGGGTAACAAATGCGCGAAAACGGGGGGAAATGGTAATAATAGTTATAATAGGTCCATAGTAAAGAGGGAATTGATTTGGTGGGGGAAAAAAGGTTTTCCGTGCAGGGTGGGGGGGGTGAGGAATGTGGACGGATGCGGGTGAGCTGGTCAGGTGAGAGGGGCAAGCCGGCTGAAGAAGGTCCGACCGAGAGGAAGCTGCCCACACTGCTGGAGAGGGAGCCCGGTGAGCCAGCCCGGGGGGCCAGTTTCGGGGGTAGCCTTGGCTTCTGTGGGGGGTTCAGAGGTGTCTCCAAGCAGGCGGGGCCGCTCCGCACGGGCGCAGGCTGCAGAGCCTTTGTACAAGTCCGGGTCTGGGCTGGGCGCGCGTCCCGCGACCCAGGCGCAGGGCAGGAACCCCCGGGGCAGCGGGGTGCCGGAAGGAAGGCTCAGATCTTCCTGCTGCAAGTTGGTCCTCCAAAAAAAAAAAAAAAATCTGCGCATTTTAGAGATAGGTTTGGGCACAGGCTGTTCGGCGGGAGCTGAGCTCGGTTCCCCCGCGTTCCGCGGCTTCCAGGTGAGAGCGGCGGCTCCTCGGCGCCCGGGCCCGACTCTCTGCCAGGCAGACCTTGAAGGCTCCGTTTTTTCTGTAATTTAGCAGCTGAAGGCCTGGACCAAGCTCTTTTCGTTCTGACACGGGCGATGTGTCTGTCCATAGCCCCTGCGATTCCCAATCTCCAATTTCCTCCTTGCCTAGCCCGATTCCGGCCTCCCATCTCAACAAACCTTCTCGAGAAGTAGATACTCACCTCCCTCAAAATTACCCCTGCCTCTTTTCTCTTCCCCTAGGCCCGGTGTAGAGAGACAAGTGGAGTTTCTCTTTAACTTTAGTTTCTCTAATAAATCTGCGCTCCGTTGGGTGTTTATAAATTATCTTCTCGCTCTTTCTTGTTTTTTTTTTTTTTTTCTTTCTTATAATGGAAACATTTCCCTTCCATCAGAAATTTCTGGCACAGTGTAGGGATGATTTAGAAGAAGCCAATGTATTTCTACCTCACTGTAGAGTCCTCAAATCGTGACCATAAAATCCCCCGCACTTGATATAAATGTTCAATTCCCAACAACTTGACTCTACCTTCCCCTGCCTTACTGGCTCAGCCGTGAGCTGGTAATTTCAGACCCGGATTATTCTCTCCTCCTTTTCTCCATATTTTCCCTTTCTCTCTCTCTCTCTCTCTCTCTCTCTCTCTCTCTCTGCCCTTGTCCTATTCTCTGCACTCACTTTTGAAGGACCTGCCCCCCCCTGGTAACTTTCCCTTGGAAAAGGTGGTTTCATTTTTACAAAGGTTGGATCCCCAAAGGGTTCCCCTCTTAAAGCAAACCACTCTCTGGAATAAGCACTGGTTTGGAGAGATTCCTAAGGCCACTTAGGCCATTGTTGCTAGAAAATTTTTTCTCCTTTGCTTTTCAGATGAGCTGCATCAGGAGGCCTTTGGTTCTGATTCAGTTACTGGGGCCTTCTGAAGCCTGGCCACCACCATCCCTAGGTCAGGTATGCAGAGAAGGCCCTGGGCACCCGCACGTGGCCTGCAGTCACTTCGGTTCTGCCTTCTGGGTTTCAGGCCTCAGGTCCCCAGGTCTTCAGGGAGAGATGAGCTTAACTAGAGGCTCCTCAAGGAGGGGAAATGGGCACCTCAGTGGCCTTGCTCCATCCCAGTTGCCGCCAGTCCAAGGTCAGTATAGGTAGTGACACAGGGACACGGAGGGAGAGTAGGTGCCCTCCAAGCATACACCTTGCAGTCACTGGTGCAGTGGAGGTCATAGGACACCAGGCTTGGAGCCCAGCACCAGCCTGCACTGCCCCTACCTCCTGTGATGTGTTGATACCTTGGAAATGCTCTCTTACCAGAAGGCAGAGTGGAAAGACCGTGTGGGGGACAGGCCCTGGAAGGCTGGGTGCCAGAGGGCTTGATTCCTGGGTCCCAAGGCCTGGGCACAGGTATGAGGCAGCCCCATGAGGTGTCACCCTCTCCGCTCGCACTGGGTGCCCTCCAAAGCGCTGACTGGGCCCAAGCACCTCCAGGAGACCCCCTCTCCACCCCAGCACTCCCCCCTGCAAGTAGAGATTGTGCAAATCTGCAGCCTTGGCAGTTGCAGGGTGAACTTTGCTCCGTGCTTCACCGCTGCCCATTAACCAGAAAGTTTCTTCTCCCAGTCCCTTCCCAAGACCTCTCCACAGAAGATTCTGGCTTGTTTGTTTTTAATGAGGGAAAGTTATGTGAGTGGCCTGGGCAGGGCAGAGAGGGGGACAGGTTTAGGTTTGGGGGTCTCCAGAGAGAGTGTGGGTGCAGGTGCCAGCCAGAGCTGAAGGAAGCAAAAATCTCAGAAAAGTCACCGTTTTCACCGAAAAAAAAAAAAAAGCCCATAATCATTCTCATTTCGGCTTCGTCACCCCCACCGTGCTGCAGTCGGGCGGCGGGGGCGATCGAAGCTGCAGTTTTATAGCTGTAGAGGAAAGAACTCGTAAAATGCTAACAGCTTTTATGCGCTGCGGCATAAACAACAACAGACTCCGGCTTTATTGCGTTTTATAGTTTGTTAAAGAGTTTACAGCCGTTTTTTGGGGGCCGGTTACCCAGCCAATTCCCTCCACACGATAGTTAAACCTTTATCAATAATAAGGAAATTGATCATTAAAGCTTTAAATATGACTACCTCGTTTGTTTGAAAATATGTTTAGGAGAGGAAGCTGTATGATTTGATAACTTGTATTAAAATACCAATTACATTTATAGGACCTTTTAAAACTCGGCGCAATTAAACCGTGTTCTTTTACATTTTTCCGAAGCGACCCTGACATTTAGAAAGACTCCAATTGCCTCGTTAAAATCGCGAAATTAACAGCGTGCCTACGCCTGGCGCGTTGTGTGTGTGTGTGTGT